>PITA01014363.1:0-53847 GCA_004023965.1 Spilogale gracilis
TTTTCAATGGTTCAGCTCTGCGGGCTTCCTCCCCCACTCCCCTGTCTCTGGGGGCAAGCCTCCAGACCCTCCAATTTGTTTCTACCTTTTTGCCGATGTTCTTTGTCTCTCGTGGCGGTCCAGAAGTGGGAAATATCACATTTCAGGCTGGTTTCCTGGGTGTTCACGGTGGTCTTGTAGTGGTTTTTTTGCTGGAATTCAGCTCTCTTCAGGGAACTCCCCTAAATATGGTCACCTGGCCTTCCGCCATCTTGACGCCCTCTTTCCTCCGGTCTTAAGTAATTGTGTAGACAGTCACGAGGCCCTTGGGCTATATTATAGAATTTGGACCTAAATGCATCATAGAGGCAGTTCTAGTACTAAAGTCACCTCTGGGGCTTAAATATGCTGGTGGTGACCTTCCTCAACTGTGCTGCTGAATCTTCATGCTCCACTTATTGTTTATGGTAGGATTCCTCTTATTGATTTATTTGGTCATGGAAAGTGTGCTTGTTACTTCTGTTTGCATTCCCAGTTGACCATCCTTCAGGGACTCTTTTGTACTGTTTGCCTTAAATTTTGCAAATTACCACATTAAACTTCAATGTCTTCCTTGATAGAACATCCATTGTCTTCTGTGGCAGGGACTGCTAGTTGCTTGCTAAAATCTATGCTTTTTCTTTTTTCCAATCACCCAACTATGGTATCACTTTCCATCCTTTTTTGCACTTAGATGAAGCCATTTGGTTGGGTTCTAGTGAGTAAAAAGTGAGAAGTGATCTATGCCATTTCTGAGCCAATGTTTTTAAGAAGCAGATATAGGTCCTCCATGCTCTCCTCCTTTTTCTGCTTTTAGATGCGAATGACCAAGAGGACTTTGTGGAACCACAGAGTAGAGGGAGTCTTGGTTCTGAATCATCATATGCCAGGAAGCCACCTGCCTTAAATTCACAGGATTAAGAAATAAACATTTATTTTATATGAGCTATTTGCCCTTTATTTGTTTGTCTTCTCCCTTCTATTTTAGCCTACCCTAATATATATTCTTAAGGTCCTTGATGCCTGGTTGGTCATGCTCTTGTGTTCTTCCAAGCCAAAATTTTTAGAAATACCACTCTTAGATTACTCTTCACCATTCCAAGCACTGGCAAAAAAAGACAGACTAAAATAGTCCAATTTTTAGTTGGTGGTATATATTATAAGGATTTGGATTTCTCTGTCTTTGGCACTAAGACATTAACTAATTGCTTCCACTATTATGAATGGATACATCCTTATTGATTTTTAAATTGTATTTTTGCTCTCATCCATTCCCATATTTTCCTTCAGCACCATCCCCATCCCAGGTGAGTTAAAAGTTTTCTATGGCAAAAAAAATATAATGTGGAGTACTTAAACACTTTCCATATTTTTCCTAGTTATTTTCACCAAATCTGAGAGGACCAACAAAATTTAAAGGTCAAAAGTGATCTCATTCCCTTACCAAGATCAATGAGATGATCTTGAAATGAAAACAACCTGGCCACAGCCACTGATATTAAAGTTTTATATTTAAGTAAGGAGATTGTATGCAGCAATCCTTCTCACACCCTTACCCCTGCCCTGTGCCCCAGAAAATCTGCAGATCACTTATCTTTGCTCACAAAAATAACCAAATAAGTTTTGGAAATGCTGAATTTTATACCCCCTACCCCTTGGAATGTCATCAGGTACTTTATTTTAGCATATTCTAGGATCTAAGAGAAACATCCTACAGCTAAAAATTGCTTAGCTTTCTTTAGTCCATTTCCATATTAATATGAATGAAACTTAAACATGTTACAACTATTAAAGTTATTAAATTCCAACATTTTTCATAATAATATTGCCATTACTGGGAGCCTGGGTGGCTCAGTGGGACCTTTGGCTCAGGTCATGATTTCAGGGTCCTGGGATCGAGGCCCGCACTGCTCCGCTCTCTCTGCCTGCCTCTCTGCCTACTTGTGATCTCTTTCTCTGTCAGATTACTACTACTACTACTACTAATAATAATAATAATAAATATTGTCATTACTATTTTTATTTTTTTGTTTGCATTTGCTTTATATCTCTTTTCATTTTTTCTTTTTCAGTTTAAGTATATTACTTATAAACTACATAGAACTGGATTTTGTTTTGTAGACCTGATTTGACAGTTTTTATAGTTAATGGGAGATTTAGTCTATTTTAATACCAATTCGTTGATTTTGTGCCTCTCATCTTTATGAATTTATTTAATCTGTTTTTCCTCTTTTCTCTTTCCCTTTCCTTGTTTTTGTTGGTTTGATTAAGTTGCTATTTATTCTACTATTTTCCCCATGGTTAATTTGAAAATTCTCTGATTTATCATTTAATTCATGGTTACATCCTCTTCCCATCTCTCATATTCATACATATTTTTCCACTATTATTTAGAAACAAGGTATCATGACATTAAACAGAATACTTTATTTCCTTTGATTTCTTACTCCTCCATAAAAATGAAACTGTTGGAATAATTTCTCCCATTCTTCCCTTACTCCACCCCACTCAAGTTTCAAGACATTATTTCTTCCTCTGTTTATCACCACCCGGATTTTTAAGTTTCAATTAGATGGTTAGTTTTTTTATTCTGGACTCTAATTAGAATTTTTTCTTTTTTTTTTTTGCTGTTTCTTCAGTTTCAAAAGATATTTAAAAACTCATATAACATATTCCTTTTATCCTATAGCATGTATCTGTCTATCCATCTGTCTATCTCTATTAATGTATCTCTGTCTATCCATCTTTTCTAATTCATTGTTCAACATAATTCATTCTCCTCTTCATCTTTCCTCCTTATGAAGTCTGATTTTTGGCTCATTTGTTATTTGGTTATAGTATGTATTTATGTATGTATGTATTATTGATATGGGTTTAGTAATTACTCTCTGGTATATTGTATGTCTAAAATTATCTTCTATGTGAATATATGACTAATTTCTCTCTGTCAGTGATCTCTAGCTGGTACTCAACCATTTTGTATGTTATAAATGTTATAATGAAAATGTTATAAATGAAAAGTCTGATGACAATTTGATTAATTTTTATTTGTTGGTAATTTCTTTTCTGTTTTGATATGTGATTTCTCTATACTTACATTTCAGTATTTTTTTTATTTTTTTAAATTTTATTTTACTTTTTCAGTGTTCCAAGATTCACTGTTTATGCCCCACACCCAGTGCTCCATGCAATATGTGCCCTCAGTACCCACCACAGGCTCTCCCATCCCCCATCCCCTCCCCTCCAAGACCCTCAGTTTGTTTCTGAGTCCAAAGTCTGTCATGTTTCATCTCCCTCCCTGATTTACCCCGCTTCCCATTTCCTTTCCTTCTCCTACTGTCCTCTATATTACCCCTTATGCACCACAAATAAGTGAAACCATATGATACTTGACTTTCTCTGCTTAGCTCATTTCACTCAGCGTAATCTCTTCCAGTCCAGTCCATGTTGCTGCAAAAGTTGGGTATTCATCCTTTCTGATGGAGGCATAGTATTCCACTGTATATATTACCACATCTTCTTTATCCATTCATCAGTTGAAGGGCACCTTGGCTCTTTCCACAGTTTGGCAGTTGTGGCTATTGCTGCAATGAACATTGGGGTACATATGGCCCTTCTTTTCACTACATCCGTATCTTTGGGGTAAATGCCCAGTAGTGCAATTGCAGGGTCATAGGGTAGCTCTATTTTTAATTTTTTAAGGAATCTCCACACTGTTTTCCAAAGTGGCTGCACCAACTTGCATTCCCACCAACAGTGTGAGAGGGTTCCCCTTTCTCCACAGCTTCTCCAACACTTGTTGTTTCCTGTCTTGTTAATTTTGGCCATTCTGACTGGTGTACGGTGGTATCTCAATGTAGTTTTGATTTGAATTTACCTGATAGCTAGTGATGACGAACACTCTATTTATACTTAGATTTCAGTATATTTTCCCTGAATGTGCCATATTCCATTTAAAAAGAGAAAAAAAGTTGCTAAGATATAAAGCATTAAACAAAACAATAAACATGCAAGATTTACATAAAGGAAACAACATGCTACTAATGTAAAATGAGAATGCTGTAACTGCAAAGTAATTTTCAGTATTACGTAGGCAAACGATATGTTATAGGTATCAGTTGTTTCTAAAATAATCCACACATTTCATGGCATCCAAAAAATTTCTTGGCAACTAAATAAACTGATTAAAAGATATTTTGGAAGAATAAATATGCACAACCAGGTTAATTCATAAGTAGAAAAGTCAAGAGCAGATTTATACCCTATTAGATGTCAGAACATATTATAATACTACAATAATTAAAATTATTAGGCATTCACATGAGTACACACAGAGATCAATGGAACAGAACAAATATTCAGAAATGTCTTAAAATATAGCATATGTATAATTAAGTGTGACATTGCACATCAGTGGGGAAAAGGTTGCTTATTCAATGAGATGGGTTGGGACAATGAGATAAACATTTAAAAAAAAATTGTTCACTCCTTATCTTCTTTCTTTCAACAAAATACATTTCATATAGATCAAAGACTTAAATTAAAAGTTGAAATACTTATGTTATTAGAAGAAAATGGATTAAAAGAATCTCAGGGAGGAAAGCCATTTTATTTTATTTTATTTTATTTTTATAAAGATTTCATTTATTTGACAGACAGACAGTGAGAGGGAACACAAGCAGAGGGAGTAAGAGAGAAAGAAAAAGGCTTCTCACTAAGCAGGGAGCCTGATGGGAGGCTGGATGCAGGGCTGGATGTGGGGCTCGATGCAGGGCTGGATCCCAGGACTCTGGGATCATGACCAGAGCCAAAGGCAGATCCTTAATGGCTAAGCCACCCCCGCACCCCAAGGAAAGTCATTTTATTTTATTTTATTTTATTTTATTTTATTTTATTTTATTTTATTTTATTTTATTTTATTTTATTTATTTTATTTTATTTTTAAGATTTTATTTATTTATTTGACAGAGAGATCACAAATAGGCAGAAAGGCAGGCAGAGAAAGAGGGGGAAGCAGACTCCCTGTTGAGCAGAGAGCAGGATGTGAGGCTTGATCCCATGACCCTGAGATCATGACCTGAGCTGAAGGCAGAAGCTTAACCCTCTGAGCCACCCAGGCAACCCAGGAAAGACATTTTAAATGACACCAAATTTAGCAATCTAAGTAAGTTGATAAATTTGCATTTAAATGTCCAAGTGGGAGTGCCTGGTTGGCTCAGTTGGTTAAGCATCTGCCTTCTCCTCAGGTCATGATCCCATTGTCCTGGGATCCAGCCCCCACATCAGGCTCCCTGCTCAGTGGGGATGCTGCCTCTCCCTCACCCTCTGCCTGCAGCTCACCCTGCTTGTACACTCTCTCTCTCTGTGTCAAATAAATAAATTTTAAAAATCTCTAAATCTCTAAGTAATAAATAAACAAATAAAATGTCCATGGGAAAAAACATAAACACATTCAGAAGACAAATAGTAAATTGGGGAAAAGCAATTTGTAAACATGTATTACAGAATAAGGCTAATTTTTTTAATATGTACAGAATTTATAAAATAGTAAAATTACCAACAACCCAATGAAACAGTGGGAAAGGAATATGAACAGTTTACTGAAAAGGTAATCCAAACAACTATTTCTTTTTTCAAAGTTTTTATTTATATATTTGAGAGAGAGAGAGAGAGCACAAGCAGGGGCAGAGGGAGAGGGACAAGCAGGCTCCCCACTGAGCATGAAGCCCAATGCAGGCCTCTATCCCAGAACCCTGGAATCACGATTTGAGCCAAAGGCAGGCATTTAACCAACTGAGCCACCAAGACACCCCAATCCAAACAGCTCTTAAAAGATTTTTAAAAGCTTAATTTCATTCATAACAATAGATACACTATGTTTTTCAAAGATTTCCTTTATTTGACACAGAGAAACACAGTGAGAGAGGGAACACAAGCAGGGGGAGTGAGAGAGGGAGAAGCAGGCTTCCCACCGAGTAGGGAGCCTGATGCAGGGCTCGATCCGGGAACTCCAGGATCATGAGCTGAGCTGAAGGCAGATGCTTAACGACTGAGCCACCCAGGCTCCCCGGTAATAAATATACACTATTAACCTATAATGGGAAACCACATCCACAGTTTTATACATCCTAATGCTGTTGAGAAGGTGGGAAAATATACACTTTCATATGTTGTTTTAATATGAGTCTAAACTGATATAATTTCTACAATGGGCATTTGAAAATTTGTTAAAAATTGAAAATATACATATCTTTTAGAACTAAAATTCTGCTTTTAAAAATATGCTCTACAAATATACTTACACCAATGAAACTATATGTACAAGATTTATGGTAGTATTTATTATAATAGCAAGTTATTTGAATCAACTTGAATATCCATTAATAGAGAAGTAGCTAAATAAATTGTGGTATATTCATACAGTAGAATATTATGCAGCCACAAATAACACATTTTTTTTTAAGATTTTATTTATTTGACAGAGAGAAACACAGCGAGAGAGGGAACACAAGCAGGGGGAGTGAGAGAGGGAGAAGCAGGCTTCCGGCTGAGCAGAGAGCCTGATGTGGGACTCGATCCTGGGTCTCCGGGATCATGACCTGAGCTGAAGGCAGTCGCCTAACCAACTGAGCCACCCAGGTGCCCCAAATAACACATTTTTATATGAAGGGAACTAAGTGAAAAAGAAGATTCAGAAGAGTGTAAAGCATGCATGTATCATATATTTGCCTCATGTAGTGCATAAAATCTCTTTGGGACATTAGATAAGAGTCTATTAAAATTGTTGCCTCCAGGGAGGGGAATTAGGTGGCTGAGGAGAGGGGTAAGAGTGTATTAATTGGCTAGGGCCACCATAAAAAAGTACCTCAGGCTGGGTGGCTTAAACATTACACATTATTTTCTCATAGTCCCGGGGCTTAAAGTCCAAGGTCAAATTTTGGCAGGTTTGATTTCTTCTGAGACCTCTCTCTTTGGCTTATATATGGCCACTTTTTTGTTGTGTCCTGACATCCTTTGTGAGCATATATCCCTGATGTCTCTTATGTATCCGAATTTCTTCTTCCTAGAAGGCCACCAGTCAGACTGGATATAGGCCTATCTGAATGGTCTCATTTAACTTAACGCCTCTTTCCAGTCCCTGTCTCCCATTCAGAGGTACCGCAGGTTAGAACTTCAATAGATGGATTTTATGGAGGGGACCGTAATTCAGCCCATAACAAAGGGTGACTCACTTTTCCCCATAGTCCCATTTATACTTTTTGAATTTTGTGTCAGGTGATGTTGTACCTTGTGAAAAATAACTTGAGAACAACTGCCATAGACCAAATGTTTGTGTTCCCCACAGTTCATATGTTGAAACCCTAATCTCCAGTGTGATGGTGTATGGAGATGGACTACAATTAGGTCATGAGAGTGGAGCCCACACAAAGGATCAGCGTCCTTCTATAAAGAAACACGCGAGAGAGCCAAGTGGCTTCCATTTGAGACATAACAAGAAGGCAGCTGCCCACCAGTCAGGAGGTGGGCTCTTCCCAGACACTGCATCTTCTGGGGCCTTGACTGTAGACTTCCCAGGCTCCAGAACTGTGAGAAATAAATGTTTGTCGTGTAGGCTATCCAGCCTGTGGTATTTTTGTTATAGCAGACTGAATGGATGAGCTGACTGAGATAATGAACCGATAATAAGATATATCAAGCTGAAATTTTGACTTCCTTTTGGCCCAATAGAAGAGGGTTGAATAAAATTTGGTGTGATCATTAACCTGAATATTAAGATATTGAAATAAATTTGAATATAGATGAGTGTCGGTTTAGGAGAAAATACACTTGAATGCATAAAAAAGATGATTTACTCTATAAAGTATTTACCATATGATTCCTTTAAATAGAAAGCTTTCAATATGATTCATTTTACAGACGTTTTCAGAAGTACTTTGTTGCGTAAAGAGAATTACACCTGAACATTTTTATTAATTTACCAGTTTAATACTGCCAAAGTAATATAACAAGATTTTCATGTAGAACGATTTTCATTCTTTGACATTATATTCTCTTTTGAGTTACGTAGGTTATGTATCTATTTAACAGTGAATTCACACTTACATTCGAATAGAATTTAAAATGGGATGAACAGAAATACTCTTAATGCAGTAGCCATAAAAAGGCAGTTGTATATATTACTCACAGATATTGCATAGTTACCATGATAATCTAATGACTATATGCTTCCTCTGAGGTTTTAAAGAACAGCATGAACAGTCATCTTTCTGGTTTAAGTATCGTCATGTCTAGAGGCAAGGGAATATTTGGGTGGTTCTTAAGATCCCTGTCGGCCATGTGATTACTGTAGTAACAGTTGTAAAAAGAGCACAAAAGCTACACCTTTTGTAAAACTTGATACTTAATTTGAAATATTCAAAAGGATAGGTAACATATCTGTTTCATTTATTAAAATGATTTGCTTTACAAGGTAAATATAGGACTACACTAAATGTTAATGAAAATAATGTGCCATCAGAGGAAGATCCATTAATTGCTGACTTTTCATGATAGCTCTTTAAAATCTAGACTTCTACACTACTACCTCAAGAAATTACAGACGTGTTTATGTTTTCTAGAGCTACGTCTCTATATCAAGCCATGAACTAACTAGCATTTATCACCAAGAACACAGCTTATGGAAGAGCTAGCTTGCAAATGGTCTTCTCAGTTGTGTGATGTTTAAGGTAGCTGCCTCTAGAAACATTCAGTGGTGACTAAATCAAAGGGCCATTTCTCTTAGGGATGGGGTGACTCATCCTCAAGGTAACTATAGTTTTGAGTGATGAAAGTCTCCTAGAGATTTTTTTTACAAACCATAAATACATGGCCCATCTCTCCCCCAACTCCATGACTCCCATCTCACACTTGACAAGTGCATTTGTTTATACCATAGTAGAAAGCTGGATTAAGTGTTTTGACAGTAGGCATAAATTTTCACTTAACCGTGTAAGCTAGAAAAAGCTGCAGGAATTCTAGACTTGAGAAAATATTAATATCCAAGTAAGATTACAAGGTATATGTTTACTCTAACTTCTACTGTCTAGTGCCAAGTTTCTTATTTTTGGGACAATTAGACATCCTTTCCCAAAGAACTGGAGTCATACTAAATGTCAAGAGCCCAGCCGGAGAGATAAATTTAAGTCTCATTGAATGACATCACCTCAGCATATTATGATCATGTAGGCATTTTACTATGTTATGCCACACTCAAACCATGCGATAACCACGTCTCTTTTGGGATATAGTCTAATGTTAGTGTATACCACATTTCTGGTGTCCTGCAAACGAAAATAATTTGTAAGGTCAACTACTTCAAAATGATGTGTCTGATCATTGGTGCAAAAGAGATGAGTCCCAAACTAACATGTTCAAGTACAACAAATACTCTTGTTGCTACTGTAATTTCTGATGTGTCCCCCCAGTTATTAAAAAAATAGAGGAGTAATATTTTTGAGACAGTATGTGCCATAAATTAGGTGGTGACCACTTCTTCATACAAAAGTAGTATTTTTCCATCTGTCGGCTAACAGCTTATGAATACAAACAGCAGGTTTCCCAAATGCCTGCTTAAAAGTTTCAGTACAGTGTTTGTTGTGTCATTTTACTTCACCTATAGAGATTGCTCTCTGAATCTGCCTTTTGTAGCCAAAAGAAAAAACAAGAGCAAAGCTGGGATTATTCACCCTATCAGCTTGTGGGGTGTGGGTGTGAGAGAGAGAGAGAGAAAGAGAGACAGATAGACACACAGAGAAAGAGAGATTTTTCCTCCTTTTAGTGTCCCTTTATTTTTCCTTTGGCTTGGTTTCTTGACTCCCTGGAAAGCCATGACTCTTCTCTTCTCTTACCTTCCTGTTTTCTGATCCAGCTTAGGCATCCAGTTTCTAGTCATGTCCATAATACTCTGCCAGATATTGGTCTTATATTGGGGTTTGTGTATGTTCCCTTTTCTCCTACCAGTATACCATGTGGACCTCGATTGCCCAGGAATACAGGGTTCTGTCTCTAGGGTAAGCCAAATATACACAGAAGTCACCATAACTCGCTCCTGGCTAACAAAAAGTGACACTTACTTAACTTCATATATATATAGACTTCTGAGGGCTAAATGTAATTTATATTGAGAAAATTCATCATCATGCTTTCTGCAAAAGTAGGAAATAATCTTCGCAAAATTCATCATCATGCTTTCTGCAAAAGTAGGAAATAATCTTCGCAGGAGTCCCCATGACTGAGGGAGTAGTCTTGGGAGGAGATTTAAAACTTGCTTTCTTGACAGCTTTCTGTTCTTCAGGAAACTTTTTCTTATGAGAACTAGAGTAATATAGACCTAAGGGTGATGCCTGGGCATGTGTGTCATTATGTGATGTGAATAGACTGACTTCTTACTCTTTTAGGCATTTTTTTTTTTTTACCCTCACCCTTATCAGATGCATGTTTGACCTCATTTTTACTAATAAGGAAACTGAAGCTCCTAGATGTTTATGTGATATTTTAAAGTCATGATTATTAAGTGACAGCCCAGGAGTTCCAATCTGGGTCTGAATTTGTATCCACATAGCCTTGCTATTACATTAAAGCTGGCTTTGAGGATGCAGAATGAAAGCAAAACTAAAACACACAATGGTAACAACAAATCTTATTGAAAGATACTGAAAAGTATCTAGGATATGAACAACTTAACAGAATTAGGAAGAAATTTACTTTTTGAGACTCTCCCAAGAGTGTACCTGTCCAAAGGATTATTTGATATTACACTGAATCCGCTGTCTGAGAAAGCACATTTTTAAGTTTTCCCCTCAAATTTATAGTTTTAAATAAGCTTTCAAGATAATAGGCCAGTTCTTCAAAAAATTTTTTTTGCATTGAGTTCTTGGCAAGGAGCTCCATTTGGTCAAAGGACTAGCAGTTTCAGCAGAGTTTCTGAACATCCTGACTCTTTATTTTGTTAAACCTGGCCTCACTCCTATCTGGCAAACTCATACAATAGCCCTATTCCATTAGACACTCTCTGAGCTCAGCATGCAAAGAAACACTTCGGGGTTAAACTGTCTGATTTTGGTCCACTTGAGACTCAGTGAAGTTGATTTTCCTACTCATAACAAAATCGTATTTTCAGGGAAAAAAAATGCTTGGAGCTGGGCTAATTTGGTACTTTTATTTAAAAAAAAATTATTAAAGAAGATAGTAAAGCTGAACATTTCCCTCTCCTCTTTGTACCATCAGCTGTATTTGAAGTAGGTTTTAATGGTATTTTTGCCCAGGGTCCACCGTCAGGCAGCAGCTTTCATCACCGAGCTGGAGCCCTCGTTCAGCATTTTTAGAGCAGTCAGGGGTGAGGCCTTCCCACTCCCAGAGCCCCATTAATAAATGGAGAGCTGGCTCTGCGGCCACTGGCCACAGCTCCCAGTGCAGACACCCATCACAGCACGGTAGTAAATCAGCGCTGCGTGTTTTCCTAATTTTAGGCTTGGTCTGACTTAATCCATCTAATAGGAAAAACATCTGGTCTCGTTTTACTTTTAATCTGTTCTTTACATCAGGAACCTTATCGCCCTGGGACCAGGTAGTAACAAGAGGTCGGTTATCGTACCTGGGCATGGCTATGTATGGTCCATGCCTAATAAGGGCCTGCTTTCCATTTATGCTTCCCAGTCCTTTATAGGCCTTCATTAACAATAAAGCATTGACATCACAATCAGTTTGGGATTGTAAATTCCCCGATTAGTGAAAAGCCTGTGTTGTGACGCATTTTGGGTCAAGGGGAGCTTGGGTATATAATCTGGGGTGGGGGAGCTAGTCAAAGTAATTTCTGAGTGATAAATTTGCAAAGATCTGAGTATTTAACAGCCTTGCCATTAAGGATCAATATTCTAAAGGGTTGCATCTGAGTTGAGTTTTATTTTTATATCATTGTACTAAGGTATACAAAATATTATTTTAAAAATGTATGGAAATCTCTTAGAGGAAGCAGTAAAATACTGTCATATGGAGTCGGTTTACTTTCTGCTTATATTAAGCATGCAAGATAGCATGGTGTGTTTAACTCTTTTGAAAGAACCATAAAATAGCCCCATTTTAACATTTTTGATTAGAGTTAGAAGTGGTTCTGGGTTTTAGAAATCATTTAAATGAAAAGGAACGAGGGGTCATTTGGTTTCCCAAATAGCATTTTCCACTTTGTTTCCTTCAGAAATGGTATCCATTTCTGGTTCTTTTTCTGCTTTCAGCTCCCCTTCTTCCTGATGCCCTACCTCTCAGAGCTCTTTCTCTCCCTCTTTTGTTTTTGAGAGAACTTCCGATATAGTGTGAAGGTGGTTTTTCTGATTGAGTTGAGATCAGTTGTTGCAAAGGCGCAGAGCTCTCCACTTGGCTTTCTACTCCTCTGAATTGGTTTGAGAAAACATGGACAACATGAGGTAACAGCAAACTCTCTAGGAATTAACTTCAAATAGCCCCGGGCCTAAAAGCTCTTCCCAAATCTACAGTATGTTAGGGGACTTTCACTCCCCAAAGTAATGTAGCTGTTTATGCACTCCTGCCTCTGAGTTCCTTTTAACTGGGGCCTGAGGAGGAGTGCATAAGCAACATTACTTCGGCAAGCAGGAATTAATTATTGAAATCAATTATTGCGTCTTTCCGATGGCTGCAGTCAAGTCCTCAGTGAGTTGACATAAAAAATACTTGTCTCAATGGCTGTCTCTGTGAAAAGAGATTGAAATAAATCAAAAAAGAAAAGGGAATGACTCTCGACTTGGTTCCCTTCTATCTCTTAGGATTTCTCAAAAACTTTACTAGTTGGAAGTTGAAAACAGAAAAGATTTTTAACTCTTTTTTCTCCCCCTATGAATGGAGAATTCTGTTTTCTACATAGTAAAGGGATTTCTCTCATGATGTAGAGAGTTGTTTTGTGTTTCTTTTTTTTTTTTCCCAAGATTTTATTTATTTATTTGAGTGACAGAGAGAACACAAGAGGTGGAGGGGGCTGGGGAAGGATGGGCAAAGGGAGAGGGAGAAGCAGGCTCCCCACTGAGCAGAGAGCTGGACATGGGGACTTGATCCCAGGACTCTGAGATCATGGTATGAGGTGAAGGCAGACGCTTAACTGACTGAGTCACCCAGGCATCCCTGTTTGGCACTTCTGATATGGGTAACTTTTGAAACTGATTTGAAAGTGGCCAGCATTGCCAGTGTTGGTGTTGCCTGAAGGCTACACAAGTAACTCTTGAATTTGCTGCCTGTCTTAGTCTCCTAATCTTTCCAAGACATGTTCTCTTCTATCTCTAATCGTTTCTTCTAGAAGCATTGAGAATTTCCTTGGCAGGTCCTCTCTCATGTGCAAGATAGTTTACCATTAACAGACTTTTAATATATAAGAATAATATGGGTGAACATTTAAAGGGAGTATTTCACAGGGCTCTCTGGAAGCCTTATGAGTAAGAAAAGTTCATTATGAACACACTTCCATGAGTTTCAAGTTGGGCCATCAACTGTTTTTTTTTGGTCATGAAACTAACTTGTCCTCTATAAGAATGTGATTGACTTGCAATACCTTTTCTAATTGGAGAGTATGATCCTTAGAAAATATATGAAGGTAAGAGTCCAAGATTAGAATATAATTGTATTCCCTAGAGGAAATTTACCACTAAATAGCAGGCAAAACTTGAAGCCTCCAAAAAGCTTGAGACCTACTGACATTTAAAACTACAAGGAAGGGGCACCTGGGTGACTCAGTTGTTAAGCGTCAGCCTTCAGCTGAGGTCATGATCCTGGAGTCCAGGGATCGAGCCCAGCATCAAGCTCCCTGCTCAGCGGGAAGCTGCTTCTCCCTCTCTCACTCCCCCTACTTGCGTTCCCCCTTTAGCTGTGTTTTCCTCTCTCAAATAAATAAAATAAAATAAATAAAACTACAAGGAAAATGGAGTACTTTTGAGGCAAACATTAAGAGAAAGTGAGAAATTTCCCCTTAGGATAGAAAGGATTCCCTTGGCCCAGGAGGAGAAGAGTTACAGATTAGTAACGAGAGTAGAGGCCAGTAAATTCCTGTGAAAGGGGTTCAGCAGACTGATAGGTGGTATTATCTCAAGGAAGAGATGGCCAAAATATACACCTCAGTGGCCTCACAGAGATGTGCAGGTGGTGCCCTCCAGGAAGACCCACAGGCCAGGGAGGCTGATGGACAGAAATTGGGACAGGCCAACCACAAACTCTGTGAGTGCCCACCATCAGTCCCTTCCCCACATCCCTACTCACATGGCTCCAAAATACCCTGGCCCTATGTAAATCTCCTGGAACTTATCCCACCTTATAAAAGAGGGGTGTTGCCCCTCCAATAGTGAGATTAAATTTTCTGCTAACTCCACAGAATCAAAGGGGTCAGGTTTGAAAGAGAAAGGAGGTTAGCTTATAGAAAAATGAGATCATGTCTATTTCTTCATCTTGAATTTCGGGACTATGATTTCTACATGTTTTAAATTCTATCTTCATTCATATCCATTCACATTGTCCCCAAATCTCTACAACTCTGGACTACTGTGTGGCTTCTCTCTTTTCTGCTTCCTTTTTGGAGTTCACTATTAACAGAGATTGTGGCACCTGAAAATTATTGCTATGTAACCTGGATTCTTAATAGAAATTCCAGGAAGCTCAGTTCTGGGCAGCATATATGAACTGAAGGGAAATAAATATTCTCTTTTTGGGGGGTCAAGAAGAGTCATGAGTAATTTAATGTTGGTTTTCTCCCTTGTCTTTTGTCCTCTTTGGAGCCAGTGGCAGTGATTAGGGACAGATCTCTGTCTCTTGCCTTAGTACTTATATGAGAACATGCGATTTCCCATTCTTTTTTCTCTAGCTCTACATTTACTGAATGGATAGCTCTTTTCCTGCTTTCTCTCTTCAACTTCAATTACTAATTCATATAGCCCAAAGAACAGATTTAACAAATATTTAATGATTCCCACTGTGTATAGTACTGCTCAAAACCTTGCCCTAGAAGTGATGGATAAAATAACACAAAATATTGAATAGGGTGGGAGAGAGGCTGAATAAAGAGGGAAGATGAGTGATCGGTATGGGCTGAGTTCAGAAATAACCCTCAAAGTCACCACTAGAATGTTAGGGGATGTCAAGAGGCCTACACTAAGTTAAAATTTCTAAAGCTGGACATTTGAATTCTGATTGATATATGAAATTATTCAATCATTTGCCATGGCTTCATTTTATTAGACAAAACTTTCCCCAGAACTGCCTATTAGAAACAAAACAAAACAAAATGAAATTATTGATAAGATCTTCTCTATTAGGGAAGGACTTCAGAAGTGTGTTTTTTTCCTGTGTTTGGGAATCAAGCACTTGACTTGATATCTTGCTTGGGTTCTATAGAAGCAGAGCCTGAGACAGTAATTTGGATGGATGTTGTTTATTGAGAGAATGCTCTTAGGAGAAAAGAAGAGAGGAAGTAGAATATGATGGGGAAAAGATCTCAGCAAGGATGTGGCTCTCAGTTTGTTCCCACAGGGAGTTCTGAAGCATGTATTATACCTTAGATTTGGTCTCTTGTAATGAGGTAAAAAGCTGACCATCTGTACCTCCATGTGAATCAGTGATTGAGTAAGGATTGCTCATTCCATCTCCTGTGAGTGTGTGTGTGTGTGTGTGTGTGTGTGTACATGTGCGTGTGTGTGTATGTGTGTGTGATTTCCCAGGTACAGTGGCTCTCTTTAAGTCAAAGGCTATTTTCCAACACTCATAGTAGCTTACATTGACCCAAAGAAGGAGATTTTAGGCAGACTGAAAAACACTCACTCTATTTGGGATTCTCCATTTTAATATTTTTGACATTTAAAAAACTTTTTAAGTTTAAAATGTTTAACATTAAACAAATATCATTTTAGCATCTTTAATAATTTTAACATCTTTCCTATTTAATATATGAAATATGCATTTCATATTCTGATACTTTCTTAGAATTAGCTCATTTAGTTCTTCAGGGGATTTCTGTTGATAAGTGATTGAATTCTATAGTGTTCTTAAGCAATATAAATATTAGTAATCCTAATGTCGACTTTATAGCAAAGGATGCTAGAAATAAGTTACATGTCTATATTTTAGGGATTCTTTCCTATCCCTATTTACCCAGAAAATATTAATAGAATATGTGCTTTCTTTATATATATGTAATATATATATTTAAATATATAGAGAATATGTATATTCTTTATATATATAATATATATTTAAATTTATTTTTTTGAGAGAGAGAGAGTGAGTGAGAGAGAGAGCATAAGAGGGAAGAAGGTCAGAGGGAGAAGCAGACTCCCCGTGGGAGCTGGGAGCCCAATGTGGGACTTGATCCCAGGACTCCAGGATCATGACCTGAACTGAAAGCAGTGGCTTAACCAACTGAGCCACCCAGGCACCCCATAGAATATGTGCTTTCAACATAAGAAATTGTTTCTGTTTTACCCAAAGTTTTTCAGAGAATGAAGTAATAACCTTAATAAACAAAGTGATAGGAAAAATAACTGAAAAAAAAATAGAATTGTTATTTAGAAAACAAGAGAGAAGTGGCAGTATTATCAGTCCTTTATTTGGAACTGCCTTTTTCTATTTGGAGATCAGTAATAAGATTTATAAATGGCTTGGTATCCCCAAATTTCTTGGTAGCGCCAAATTTCAAAGGTCATCACTGAGTATTAGCCAATAGGTATAGAGAATATGCATCTTGGCAAAATTAATAGTTGTTTTTTATTTCTTATAAGACCACACAAAATATGGATTTCAACCTGTCAGCATTAAGAAAGAAGAAGAAAAAAGTCTTGATGATAAGAGATCATAAATCACCAGGAATTCTTGACTTGGTTCTTTTCTACTCTCACCTCAATGGGCCATTTGAACTTATGCAGGAGAGCACAAAGCTCTTCAGGTTGAAATTTATTATTTTCCCTTCCAACAATGACCAAGTAAGAGTCTTTGTACATCAGGCACTGTTACTAAGGACTTGAACCATTAGCAGATTTGAACAAGGATTCATTCCATGCTGTGAGGGTTAATGCTTCCTCACTGGCTGACTAGGAACCATTTTAAGAGTTTGAAACTTGTTATTTTCACATTGGTACTGTACATATGTCTCCAGAGTGTGGGAGCTTCATAAACAACACATTTTGATCTGAGCAGATGTACTGCATCTCTAGAGGTTAGGAAGTTCATTATTACAGACAGCCCACCTAACATCCATTTGGTTAGACTCCATTAGGTATATTAAAATGCAATGCAAAATGTCTGAATGAAAAGATTATTTGGTGATGGTATTCACCTCTCTTCTGGGTGAGGAAAACTTTAGTCTTAATAGCAGTGGCCACATTCGAGTGATATATATTTTAATATTGACTACTGTGTGGGTGCTACTGATGACTTTTACTGTTCCTAAAATAAATGTCTTCTAGTAGCACTTAATAGACATAATCTTAGCCATTTTTATATTCCAGGGAGGGACTAATGTTATTGTCCTTATAGGGTAGAAAGGAAATATGGAAGCAGACAAAGGGGATACATGGTATTCTTACATGCCTTTGATTCATGTTTCACCTTCTGCTCTAGCAGAAATGATGCTGTTCTTCTTGGGCGGGGGGTGGGGAATGTCTACTTCAGGATTAGCCAGACAGCAAATGGCATCCCGTAAAGCAAAGGGCTTAAAGAGGAAATTATGAAATATATTAAATTTCTCTCAAATGAAATGTGACTCCTAGGATGGTGATCAATTTTTAGTTGAGAGGTAGTGAATGGAGGTTAAATCATGAATTCACACTTTCCCTTGTGATCATCAAATCAGCACTCTTAAATTATCTACTTTAAAGGCTCAAAGTCACTTGTTGTTTTATGCTTCTCCCATGTCCCTTGTGCTAGCATATTAATGGTCTTTGCCATTTGTAGAGTAGCAAGCTGCCAGATCAATAAGCGTGCTTAGCTGCTTGCCATTAAAATTGATCTGTACTATCCTTCCGATTGACGTCATATCCAGCTGTAAATATCATCAAGTAAGCTGTCAACTCATTTTCATTATGAATGTTTTTCATTTCAAAAGATGGACTTCAGTTGGACAGCATGTTAGGATTTTTCTTCATTATTTCTGACATTTCCCCAATAGCATCAAGTGTATCTTTGAAGGAAAATCAGGATTGGCCAAGAACTTTTAAAAAGGAGGGGGAACTAACAACAGCAACGACAAAAACAACAAGCAAACAAAAAAGACAACTATAGACAAACATCATTGTAAGCTAGAATGTCAGAAATTTCTAAGAGAATCAAAAGTAGCAATACTTGGATGATCTTTTTCACATGTGAAACAGGCCCAGGAGACCTTTATGAGCATCTGGGTTTACATAAAGAAAATTATAGTCTTATATTCTTGGAAAGATACATCTTCAACAGAGCTTACCATTGGAACTTCAAAGGTATGTTTGTTTAGGTGACATTGACCAAAAATTCCCCCTGACAAAAATTCTGGTTATTGTGTAAACCATCTTGAGAATTAGTGTCACATAGTGGTGAGGGTACTTACCTGGATGTCCATCAATGTGCAAATCCTGTAAAGGTCAGTTTTTCTAATAGAATGTTAAACTTTCCATGTTAGCTTGCTTTCTCAGGACTGTTCCTCTGTCCTCATCTAGCAATATGGAACATAGATCCTCAGGTCTTTATCTACAATCCAGCTCCCACTGGAAGTCTGAGTAAAGAAGCAACATTTGTTGTAGATACTTTAAAGCTCATCTATTCTTCTACAAATTCTAATTTGGTGTAAATATAGCAAATTTATGTGTGTATACATGTATACTTAGAATATATATGATATATGCATTATATATATAATATAGGTTATATTATAAAAACAAACATGCACATGAAAATATTAAGGATGATAAGATGCACACAGAAAATTAGACTTTTTGGATTATTAAGTAGTCTGATATTACTATATTTGGACTACATTTTCACAAAATTATCACTCAATTTTTTTATATTAGGACTCAATTTTTAAATTAAAAGTTATTACAAGAAACATTTCTACAAAATCCATAACTACATTTGTTACAAAAATAACTACAATTGCAATCTGTATCACTCTGTATATCCCATATGAAGTCTTTTATTTTATTTTATTTTATTTTATTTTATTTTATTTTATTTTATTTTATTTTATTTTATTTTATTTTATTTTATTTTATTTTATTTATTTATTTGACAGAGAAAAACACAGCCAGAGAGGGAACACAAGCAGGGGGAGTGAGAGAGGGAGAAGCAGGCCTCCCGCTGAGCAGGGAGCCCGATGTGGGACTCGATCCCGGGTCTGAAGGCAGTCGCTTAACAAACTGAGCCACCCAGGTGCCCCCATATGAAGTCTTGACTAAGAAATATCTTTTAGGGCGCCTGGGTGGCTCAGTGGGTTAAAGCCTTTGCCTTCAGCTCAGGTCATGATCTCAGGGTCCTGGGATCAAGGCCTGCATCGTGCTCTCTGTTTAGCAGAGAACGTGTTTCCTCCTCTCTCTCTGCCTCCTCTCTGCCTACTTGTGATCTCTCTTTCTGTCAAATAAATAAATAAAATCTTAAAAAAAAAAAAACAACTGAAATATCTTTTAGAGTTTAGTGCTAAGCAAACTTTGTTTCTTTGGAGAAAATCTAGAATCTTCTTTGTTGATGATAAGATTGTTTAACTAATATTTCCCTTTAGTGTTGGTTGCCAGGAAGCTCAGAATTAAATTTGAAATCTACCATAAAATTTAAATAAGTATGCAAGCATATAAATGTTCTATATATAGACCTATTCATGATTGTACACTTTTATCATAATTATCCCATAATCGCCTTTTAAACTCTCTCAAATTCTTTGTGAAATGAGACAGGATAAAGTAAATATAAACAAATGAAAGATTGTTTTTTAGAGTGTCAGTTTATGCTGTCTTAAAAACATGTCAACTTCCAGTAAAAGTGAAAACCATGAATTATTTACTTCAAGAAAGTCCATATTCTTTTTGACAGAATGCACAGAATTTATAGCACTAATAAGATCTATACTGTGAATGCCTACTTAGTAATAGATGCAAGAATATCTACTGGATCTGCTAATCTTTCTAACCACCTTGCAAATAGTAACAATGTATCCCCATTTTTCTGAGGGCCAGAGAGTTTGAGTGACTTATTTATATTAAGGTCACCTACCTGGTAGGTGATAGAGACACTGCTCAAATTCTTCACATGAAATGGGGGAATAAATTCTGTAGAGTATCGTTTGCAGAGTCTGGTGTACTTTAAATTACAGGAATGATAAGTTCCATGTCTTGTCTATGTTTGTTTTCTTAGGTGTCTGCCTAGCAAAGAGTAAATGCTGAAGGATATTTGATGCATAACTAAAAAACCAAATTAGTAAATAAATCATGAGTAATATAACAAATAGCAGAAATATATATCATTAAATAATATATAATTTAATGAATAATATTATATAGTGCATATATTTCAATTATATACTATTTGAGTTCATGTTAATATTTGTATGTTTTGTATTACACACTAAGTTTAAAATGATAGGTACCCATTACTTCACAAGCATTTCATGGGTTAGTTAACACAAATTATTTCACTGAATTTCACAGAAGATCTGTGAGGCAGATGTCTAGGAAACCAACCTCAATAATCAAGAAGCAACTAGCTGATAATAGTAAGTAATGAAGTTGGATTTGTATCCCTGTCTAACTCTAGAGTTAATGATCATATGAAACTTCATTGATAAGTGCTCTTAGTTGATCTTTTATTTAAATCTAATGAGTTCTACATTTTATATATCGATTCCCCTGACTCACAACTACATATCAAACTTATTTGATCATTCCTTCCTAGAGACACTTTCTTCGCTTGGCTTGCAGGACCCCACACTCTGTCAGGTTTCTCCCTACCTCACTTGTCAATCTGTCAGTCATTTTTATCTATTCCTTCTCTTTTCTTTGAGGACTAGAATGCTGGTTTTATCCAGTGCTTAGGCTTTGCTCCCCTTCAATTTTCTGCCAACTCTCTTTCCTTTGGTGATATCCAGTATCATGGCATTAAATACTACTTTTATGCCCAGCCTCCTAAATTTGTACAGCTAGTCCAGACCTCTTTCCTCCAGATTCATAAATTCAACTATCTACTTTACATTTCTTCTTGGATATCTACTAGGCATTTCAAATTCAACATGCCCAAATCCAAACATCATATATCTTCTCTTAAACTTGCTCCCCATTTCAGTTGAAGGCAACGTTATCCTTACAGGTGCTCAGGCCATACACCTAGTGTCATCCTTGACAACATGCCCTCCTTCTCTTTTCATAACCCGCATCTACTACATTAGCAAATCCTGGTGGTGTTACTATCTTGATATATTTGGAATTGGATTACTGTTTCTAGAGTGACCACTCTGATTTGACCCTTCCTCATTTTTCTTCTGGATTATCACAGTCTCTGGCTAACTGATCTCTCTGCTTCTGCCCTTGTCTCCTTGCCATCATGAGAACCGGCATGGTGAGCATCACATTAGTTCTCTGCCCCCAAATCATATAATGGCCCCCTCTTTCACTCAGAGAAAAATCATGGGAAAAGACCCTGTTGACAGTGGTCTGCATTGTGTACGTGTCCTGGGCCTCTGCTTCCTCTTCGACATCTTTAACCTAGCTCTTCCTCCTTGCTTTCCTCGAACAAGCCAAACAGGTTTTCCTACAATTCCCCGTGTCTGTCTCTTTTATCTGGAATAAGAATGTTCAAAATAGGACTTTCACAATGAAGACTACCCTGATCACCCAATTTAAAATTGCACCCTTTCTTCCAGTCTTCCATATGGGGATCTACCTTTTCTTTTTCACCAACTTATTTCTAATATAAATACATTACAAAAATACAGGGTTATTTTGTTTTGTTTTGCTTTCTGTGTCAACCTGCCAAAATATAAACTTCTCAAGGACAGAAGCATTAATTTATCAATATATTGCAGTCTCCTGAACAGTGCATGAGTCATAGTATGTGCATAATAGTTGTTAAATTAACAAACTAATTTATATGTGGGAGGTTATAGTGCCCTTTCACAGTGGCTATAGGTTCATTGTCAACTATTCTAGGGCAAATTGCAGCTGACTTTTGTGATTTTAAGCAGTTACTATAGGCAGATCCCTAGCATACCATGCGTTTAAGGTTAAGTTGGAGAAGTCTATGCTGTAATGCAGGGCGTTCATTTGACCAAAGTGGTCCCTAAACCTGCTAAAGGCACATATAGGCATTCCTTTTTCTTATCACTTCTCCAACTTACAGAATGCCACTCTGTTCATTGATTATATAACAAAGATCTAGGAAAGTGTAGCACTGCTTCTTACAATTGGTTTCTTGTTTATATTTTACTGAGATAACATCCTATTTGCAGGCAAGGACAGCCCGCATGAATAGGATTTCTCTTCCTGGCATTCATTTTTAATTCCTTGTCACTGGAAAGTCTTTGTCTAAAAGTGAGGAGTACTTAGAACAGGGTTTTTGTTTCATTTGGTTTTGTTTTTTAAATCAGAGTCTCCTATGCATCTGACTTTAATTTTCATTTTGGTATATTTTATCTCAGTCCTAGCTAATGGGTTGTAATTGACACACAATTCTTTATTGGTCATTAGGAAACCTTTTGGGGTGTGTGTGTGTGTGTGTGTGTGTGTGTGTGTGTGTGTGTTCAGGCACAGAAATACTAAACACATTTTTAAATAAAAACATGACCCTATAATGCAAAGATTTTCATTTTAATATATTATTCTTGATTTTTTTCTACCTATATGTTTATTTTGCAAGGTTGAATTTGTAAAGTTTATTTACATCTAGTGTTTCTTCTCCAGATATCAACCTCACTTGTTACTCAACCATTTTTGTTGATCGGTTCTGAAGCACTGAGTTTCATAAACACTGGGATCCAGTAACTAGAGAGAAACCCATTAAAAAGGGCATGACTCTCTCTTTATAATAGGCTTTTCCTTCAATTTAGTGTATTCATTTCCTTTTAAGCATTTGAGTGAGTTTCATTTTTAGCCATGAACCAGAAATGAAGTGATTAAATTTGTGATGAATGTTATTAAGTACCCCATACTACAAATCATGTCTCTGAGTCTAAAACATAGAATGACAAAATCTTAGTAGTTTTTGGAATTTCATATCTTATTTCTAAGGAAAATGTTTGAACTTAATTTATTGCTTTATTGTTATTACTTTGCTTTCTTAAAAACAACCGGTCCTCTCTTTTAATGAGTTGCTTAATTTTCTCTAGTCTTGATGAACAATTTAAATTGTCTTGAGTTTTCAATCTGTTTTGAGTTAAACTCCCCTCCCCAAGTTCTGTATTCATTTTCCTAGGTTGATTTGATTCACTCTCAATTAATTAATTTACAATTAATTAATTAATCCTCCCTTGACGACAGCCTTAGTGGCATCACAACTCATATTAATGGTGGCATGCCTGTTCTAATTAAAATCAATATGGAGTTCCTAATGACATAGTCTTATCTAATAGAAATACTGAAACACTAGATGGAATGCATTCTGTTTTTAGACCAAAATCCATGTGACCTAATACAATTTTGATAGCATAATTGTAATAAAAAAAACTTATTTTGTATCTTAAAATATAATATGACTAAGATCATTTGTATGCTGGTCACTATATACCCTAGTAATTAACACATTGTCTAGAAATTAGAATGACATTGCCCTTTTCAATCAGATAAATCATTCCTCCTTCATACATGTTATCCAGTTAGGATTTTAGGAAAATGTAATGCATTCATTTAAATGCCACTTAATTTGCTAGGCTTTGCCATGGTAGAAATTCTAAATTTGTGGCAATTATTGCTAAAGTTGTAGAGTAAGGGCTTCATCTTAAAAGACTTTTTTATTCCAATTGTGAATCTGACACTGATCTAAAATAGCATATTAGGAGGAGAAAACATTACTTCTATATCCGCCCCTAGTGGAGCAGCTCTGATAAAATTTTATAGTGGGCTGGCATAGGGATTAAGTTATAGTCCCCTCCCAATTAAAGAACAGCCAGTTTATTATACTATCTATGGCAGGGAAAGCAGAGAGAACTCATTTGATATTAGTTGAAATTTGGCATAGAATTTTATATAGTGTGGGCTTTGTCTAACTAATGATCATGAATATAATTTTAAAAAGATGTTTCAGATCATATGCATTAAACTGGAGGGAAGCTCTGCTTTCTGGAGATGACCAAAAAGTCTAAAATGTGCTCTCAATAGCCCAACTTTCTAAAAACATGTTACTCTGTGTTTGTTTCTCTGACTTATTTTCCTTGGTCGTCTTTATGATTTTTCCTTTTCCTCTTTGATGATTTATGTATCATGTAGAAAAATCAGCATCTTTAGATACCACCATAGTCTATAGAAGGCCAAGCAATCAATATTAAAACAGTGCTTAATCTATACAAAGTTCTGTGTGGAAATCTACATAAAATCTAAAGAAGTCCCTGCTCTCAGAGAGGTAATGCATCCATTTTTCTGCTCAATGTCTATTTCTCCCTTCTCACAGTCAGAAATGTCCAATTTTAATCTTTTTTTTTAAACTATCTCATTTCTCTCTCCCTCTCTCGCTCTATTCCCCAGTCAGATCCCTTTATTTAGGATTCTTTTTGATGATTCTTATTTCATCCATATTATCTCTTGCCACAATATCTTGCTCCCTGATTCAGAAGAGTTTCTTTCTTATATTTAGTCCTTTAGTTTATTCTCTTTAATGAAACATCGAGTAACATAACCCCAGTCTCAAATGTAGTTAAATCATATCTTATGTGGAATGGTGAAAGTTTATTCTAGTACAGATGCAAAACAAACAGACACTATTTCTGTAATGCATCTGTGAGACACAATTCAAATTATATATCCCTTGAGGATCACTGGTTATACAATATAGAGAAAGGCATCTTTCAAGGGAATAACCTAGCACAGTGTTACTCCTTATCAATGCCAGTATTAATCTCTGTTGAAGCCTAGATGAAGGTAATTCTGCTAGTAAATCTGGTAACCAGGGTAGTTTGTGCATTCAGTGACATGTACTAAAATAGCAAATCAACTTTTTAAGTTTAGAAGACTCTTGGGCTTTCTCTTTTTAATCAGGCTATTGATTCTTTTGCCCGATTGCTACTACCAAACATAGACACACAACTCTGGCATATACTACTCATCAACAAAACCAGTGTAACATTGACTTTTCACTTGTATACTTTGAAACACACTGGGATCTATCTTGAGGTGGTAAGATCACCGAGACCACTGATCTGGCACTATCCTTCATTATAAAAACAGTATCCATGAAGCAATGTGACCATTCCTTTCTCCTTTCAGCTGTTTTCACCTAGTCCCATAGATGATTACATTTTACATTTTAAAGATTTAAAAAAATAGGACAGAGTAAATATTTTTAGAAATTCAAAGTTGTATATTCTATTGAGTTGTAAATGAGGTGTCTTCCTACCCTGTTTCAATTCCTTCTCCCAAAGACAAATGTTGTTCTTGGTTTCTTTTGTGGCCTTCCATGTGCCGGACATAGTCCTTACACACCTCTATCTCTACCTATAGATTTCTCTAGCTATTGTTCTTTTAAAAATACAAATAATGATAGATTATATACATTACTACTGAGTGAATTTTATACACTAAAAAGTATCTAGTGAACAATCCCAACTAATTTATGTAGGCACTCCCCCTTAAGGAGGTGGAACATAATTCTCTACTCCTTAAGTTTTAAATGCTTATATGGACTCTGTTCTAAAAAAGTAAAGTATGGAAAAGGAGGAAAAGAATGATTGTACAGAGGAGAAAACCAACAAACCCAGCCTTAGCCAGATGGTCAAGGTTAAGTGATGTCATGTTGATAAGCCATCAGTAATCAGTGGTCACTTTGATAGCATATATCCTTGATATCATGTGATGAGAATGGCAACTTACCTCTGTGTCTTCCTTCCTAAATCCCATAACCCCTGTCTAGCCATGAGAAAGACATTAGACAAACTTAGATTAAAGGACATTGTACAAAGAACAATGTCATTGTAATCAAAAACAAGAGAAGTCTAAGAAACTTTCATAGTCTAGAGCCGAAGAAGATTTTATAGCTAAATATAAGGTAGTATCCTGGATAGGATCAGAGAATCAAAAAAGGACATAGACAAAAACTAAGGAAATCTAAATAAAATATGAATCTTAGTTATTACTAAAGTATCAGCATTGGTATTGATTGTGACAAATGTGTTGTAGAAATTGGGTATGAGATGTATGGGAACTCCGTAACATTCTTGAAATTTTTCTGTAGTTCTAAAATTATTCTAAAAGACAAAGTTTATTAAATGTTTTAAAATGAATCCTTTGTGTACGGCTGGATTTATATTGTTGTTTACCATCATAACTTACAAGCTATAATAATCTACACATTTCAGATAATGCTTTAAGTTTTAGAAATAAATTATAGTTTTAGATAAAACACATATAATATTGAAAATTACCCAGTAGACTTATTCTCTTAATCATCTTCAATTATATATAGTATATGACTAAAGATATGTGAGCAAGACTGTTTCATTTATAAGACAGGATTAGAAAATAAAATGTGAACGATTTCTACATCCAAGGGTATTCTATATTCTTATGAGTGTTAACATCTTCATTAGTGATGAAGTAGATGTCATGCAGCTCTCTTGTGGTGGACATAGCTCACTTTGACAGTTAAGCCTGGAAATAAGTTAGAGTCACAAAAGAATGAAATAATATACATATTTTGAAAAGATTGGCTGGATTTAAGCATAGCTATAGAATTAACTGTGTATTACTGAACATATAAGTTGACCCCAAATCAATAGTATGCAGTAGTTTAAAATAAGCTGCATCCTGGAATGTATAACTGTTGGACTAATGCCACTTGAGCAATGTCCAGAGTGGAGCTAAGCTGGGGTTCCAAATGGAAGTACAGAGTTTATCAGGCTGATCAGACAGGGACAGAGATAACCCTGGAAACCACACCTTCCCAGAAAACCAGCTGCAGAAATGGGAGGATTAGAGTGAGACAGGTGAAAATTGGTATTCTGAGAGAGAGAAAGGATCAGAGTTGGGAAGGTTCAACAAGAAATAACTTGGAAATTCATAAAGTGAGCAGAAGAGGCTACACAACCAGTAGGAATGACATCTGGTCCATTTGTCACAAACAGCTATTTTCGTGTCTTTATGTCTTTATAAATACTGCTCCCTTTCCCTGGAACACTCTTCTTTTCCTTTTTCTTTATTCCTCTTTCCCTCTTCACTCTCAGTTCTCATATTACTTTTCAGGTGGTGAGGGAAGGTCTCTAACTCTCCAGGTCGAGTTGGGTGCCCCTCCCATGTGCCTCTGTGGTCCTCTGAACTTTCTATCATAGACAGAGCTGTTGATCTGAACTTTGTTTGTCTCTGCATCTCCTGCAGTCATTTGTGAATTCCATCTTGGCATGGGCTCTGCCTTTTGTGTTGTTGTTGTTTGAGTCTCTGCCTAGTGCAATGTACAATACAGTAAGTGCTCTCCCTGTGCCTGCAGAATGGAAGGGTTGGCAAAAATGAGGCAGGGTGCCCATATTGAGGCCACTCAGGTATTTGACGGATTATCAACAGCAAAGGACCTAGACCTAATATTTTGCAATATCTTTTTTTTTTTTTTTTTAAGATTTTATTTATTTGACAGAGAGAAACACAGCCAGAGAGGGAACACAAGCAGGGGGAGCGAGAGAGGGAAAAGCAGGCTTCCCGCCAAGCAGGGAGCCCGATGTGGGGCTTGATCCCGGGTCTCTGGGATCATGACCTGAGCCGAAGGCAGTCGCTTAACCAACTGAGCCACCCAGGTGCCCCTATTTTGCAATTTCAATGCAGGCATCATGATCCATGAGGCAATCCTTGATGGATGCCTTGCATTTTTAGATCCTAACATTTGACTGACACGAAATCTATAAACACACAACCAAAAGCATATCTGAGGAAATTGAAAGGAGCTAGTGACACAAAGATGAGAATTTATAGGGAAATAAAACCTCAGAAGAATGGTTAAGGAATTAGTACTGTTTCTTTAAGGGCCTAGAAGAGAAGGCAATTTAATAAAAAATCTTCAAGGCTAGACAAGGAATTTCCATCTGAAGTGAGATGGAAGAAGAGAAAATGACTAAAACTTGAGTACAAGAAAAAATTATCCATCAGTTACAACTGTTTATCATTGAGATACATTTAGGGAAGTGGTCATACAACTATATTCTGAATAGATTTTTATCTACAGGAGTTAGTTTATGCTTAATCCTGTATGAAGTTGAGTCAGGAAGCTAAATGACTGTAAACCCTTTGTCCAGTCCTAAGATAGAGTGATTCCAGTGGTGAGACTACATTTCTATTTATAACATTCATCCTGTAGATGTGTGATTCTCTAAGTAAACTTTAAGATAAAGCATTACAGTTTGGATCTTCCCAAATGATCTCTTAGTTGTTCTACACACTTGAGCTTCTGATGGTCATGAATCATTGCTAATCTCTTAGAAACATATTTTTCCAGATAACATCAGTTTCTCTCAGAATACAGGGAGGAAAGAAGGACTGCATTTCTTTTATGCTTCTGCTGAGAATAACTGTAGACATTTACTTGAGACAGAAGTTAACATCACTTGGGGTTGGTATCTGGTTCAGAAACAGGCAGTTCTTTGTATATAAAACCATCTGACCCAACGCAGCATCTGGTTTGTTCCTTGTGGTAATTGTGTGCTCAGACAAAACTCTCCTTATATTTTTGTTTTCTTTAGTCGTATTTGCCAGTCACACCAAAACAAAAAACAAAAAACAAAAAACAAAAAACAAAAACAAAAAAACCAAAAAAACAAAGAACCTACCTCCTTTGTCAGCCTGGTAACTCATTATTTGGTGATAGTTTACAGCAGTCTCTGAGAATGTGATACATAATAGTGTTAATACTACGAGAATATTTATTTCAGCTGTTATTTAACTAGTTCTGAAACCATTTAGAGTTTCCAACAGTGGGATAAATTCTGTGGTTATGCCAATTTCAAGGACTGTGAGATTTATACTAAGCAACTGCAGGAATGACGCTCCCCTTCTCTCTTCCCATTTATTTCTGTATTTAGATCTCTGAGAGAAAAACAAATCCCTATGACTTAAAAACAAAAGGCAAGATGAGCACATTCAACTTTCCTTTTGACCTTGTAGCTCTGATACTCGAGCAAACTTTCATAGAAAAATAAACGCTCACCACCATGACCACCCTCCCACCCCCATCTATAAGGTGGGGGGTGGGAAGCCTGAGGCAAACATAATCAACTATTCTAGGAAAATTTAAAATATGTATGCAGCCATAGGGAATTCTAGTATTTGAGTGGAAATAAGCAGTTCCAACTGCAAGCTGCTGTTAGGGTTACAGTGCTCTGACCACTTAGGCTGAAAGTGAAAGAGGCATTAATTAAGTAATAACGATCAAGGTATGGGGCATTTCCTGGGGATTAATGACCAGCTGGGAGAGTTGATAGCCCACAGTGCAGCCAAGGGCCATTAACCCCAGCTGGTCATCAATTCCTGGGCCCTGTGTTATAGTCATTATTGCTATCATAAGCCAAAAATGAAAAGCAAATGGGTCTATGGATTACTTTTATGGATGATGCAGTTTCAATTGGTATCTACAGGGCATTCCTGGAGAATGAATGCTCTGTCCAGGAGCCAATCAGGTGCTTCGACATTCCATTCTACTTAGGATGCTGCCTGGGAGGAATGCAGGGTGAATGAGTTAGGCAGCCAACGGTTGAAAAGTTTCAGGTCTCTGTTGACACTTGAGAGCTATTGAAACCATAAAGACCACATGGAGGAAGATGCAGGGAAGGAAAAGTGCTGTATAGGTAGGCGTGTGTTTTCTTCAGGGTGTCCCAGTTTAGTGCCTTTATTGTGAAGTGAAGAAAAATCATTGGATGGTAATGAGACTCCTAGAAGACAGAAAATGCCAATTTGCAGAACGAAAAAAGAGAGATAAAAGGACTATGTTCTCTGTGGAAAAAAAAAAAACCATCACATATGTTAAAAATAAAGAATATGAGAGACTGTCAGCCTACAGTGATCAGGTTGGACAGATAGAAATTAATTATATTTGGTTTAAGAAGCTGTTTCTGCAGCCTTGGTCAATTTTAAACAGCACATTAGAAGATATCTCAAACTGACTTTCCAATTACCATGGATGGCAGCAAAGTGTGTTGAAACAAAACTCATTTTAAATGGGCAAATGCATTTGATGCTGACTGACAATATTTTAAAAATTTATAAATTTAGTCACTGGTCAAGTTATTCTGAAGGTGATTCTGAGCAGAGTTGACCTACGCTAAAGGAGAGCGATATTAATGAAAACATTTCACCATCAAATAATCTCAAATAAGAGGATGCAGTGGGACAGTATGCACCCATGCATTCCTGTCGGGGGAATGCATTCCTGTTGGGTGATGCTGGGAGTAAAGAAACGTTGAGTTGAAAAATAATTTTGAACAAGAATTTTAGTTTAATTGTAAAGTCATTCTACAAAAACCAGTACCCAAATCCACATACCCTAGTACTTGATAGTGATTAGGGAGATGAGTTTTCTAATAGAGATATGTAAGAAATGAAGAAATAGGGTTTCTGGCAATAATTTTCTACTCTGACAAAATCCTTAAAAATCATACTTTTTCAGTGGAGAACTGCTTGCAAAACAAAGTACATCGTGTGTTCATATTGCACACATATCCTCCTCCCACTCCATCAGAAGCAAGGGTTAAAGTAGATTGAGGGAAGATTAATGAAATTCCAATGACAAAAGAATAAATAGGATTTTAGTGTTTCAGTGGTTTTGTGGTAAATACTAAAGTGTACATTATTAGACACAGATAAAATACAAATGGCATCCCTGTGTTCCTAGGTTGTGTTTTTATCAGTGTCATTTTCTCTCTGTGATGGCAAAACATTTTAAGGAAGGAAATTCATTTTTCAGATGGACATCATCTTAAATTCAGAGCATAGAGGAAAGCCTGGGTTCAGTGAGGTTTCTGCCACTCACAGCTATGCAGAGAAGACTCAGCCTTATTAATGGTAATCCTTGAATGTTTTATATTTTCTTCAACTCATCTAATATTCTTCTCCACCTGTTTCTGGATCATTAAAGATGGGTAAGAGAAATTCATAAACTAGTTTGTAGAATCTACCTATTCATCCAGTAATATTTGGGAGCAAAATAAATCATGTTGAGTTAATTATTTTTAACTTTTCAACTTTGCTCCCCTCCAAAATGTTGTCCAACCTCCAGGAATTCAGGTATCCATCCAAGTGGATGACTTCCAAATCTACATTTTCAGCATTGACCTCTCACCCAACTTTCAATCTTGAATTTACAACAGGTTTCAAGCCTTTATATCTCATGGTCCTGCTGACTCCTGACATTCAGTGGGTCCCAGTCCCAATTCAGAATTAGTACATTTCCCCTAACATCTCTCTCATTCCAAAATCTCACTCTTTCTGGAATTATGATTTTCCTATTTACCTAGGCTAAAAATCTTGAACTTATCCTTGATTCTTATTCTCCATCATCCTCATCACCAGGATGTTGCCACTAAATCCTACCATTCTTTCATGTGCAAACCACGGAATACTTGTCCTTTGATTCCTCCCTTTCTCTTATCTTCCCCATCCCTATTATCAGATGAATTGTTGATATAAACACGAAGCCTTGATATAACCTTTCTCCTGACTGGACTGTCTTGTCCAACATTTTAAGCAAAGATTTGGACAAAAGATACAAGTCATTATCAATTAGGCAGAAGGCAAAATCTGGAAGGAATAGTGAATATTTTGCTTGAGTGAATCAGAATCAGCAAGATGTGCATTGTCACTCCCTTCCTTTATAAGCTCTTGAAGGCTTTCTGTTGCCTTCAGCTTGGAGCCCATGTTTCTCAGCCTTGAACACCAACCTTTAGTTCTCCCCATAACTTTCCATGTATCCTATGCTCTAGGCTGCCCAATTCCTTCTTGCATCCTTCTGGGTGTGAACTTCCAGGAGGAAGACTTGCTTCTGTGAAAGAATGGTTTCTGATCCTCAAAACAGAACCTAAATGGCATGGCTCACCTCTGAAAGTGGTATCACTTGGTGTAGGTTGGACATCAACTTTTAAGGAATGATATAAAAGAGACAACTAGATATTCTCATAGATGTAATTTTTTGTTCAATTGGCCCATTCATTACCACCAAAAATTAAAGAAAGTTTATATATTTTTAGATGGAGCTTGAACCTATTAGTTCAGTAGCTGCCACAGACTCAACCTATTTTATTATCATAGTTATTTACTGTACATATTTATGTTTTTACCTTCCTAGCACTTGAACACTTTTAAGTTTTCAACTTCTGATTTGGAAAGTTTCTTCTAGCAGTGAGATTTTAGGTTTCTTTTCCGCAACATAAATTCTCTTCTCTGTCTGATCAGTTCAGTGCGTTCTTTGGTCTGTGGAAGTTTTCCAAACTCTAACTGCTTTTCCTCCTCCCCATCTATGCTTTTAGAATGAAATCGCAAGGCCCACATTTATAAGAAATCACCCTTATTGAGTTCCCAAACTTTCAGAGATTATTGTCCAAGTTGCCACCAATAAATAGCACTTTTATTTCACAATATAGAAGTAAATGACTTGGAGAATCAATTTTAAAAAAATTATGAAAGACTTCATTGGAGGACCCAGCATAGAATGAGAGTAGATTGGTCCTTGTAACTAAAACTCCATATTGGGTAGACTCATTCACTTTGTCTTAGGCAGTATGACTTAGGGCATGGAAGTGTACAGGTGAACATGAACCCTGGTCAGTAGGAATTTCTTACAAGAGGAAGAAAGAGCAGAACTATGCATGCCCAGTGATCCCATCCAAACTGAACTGTAAGATAAGGAACCTGTACATCCCCAAGGGCATGATGAAGCCCAGAGTTAAACTTTTTGCATTCCATTGATGGGAAGGAAAATCAAGAATGGGAAAATGTCTGTTCCCTTAACATTTTTTCCCTAATTATTTAGTATGTGTGGGTCTAATCTCACCCAAAGATAAGATGTTTGAGTGCAGGCACTTACCATATTCTTTGTTTCATTCAAAGTGTCCAGCACTTTACCTTATAGGAAAGACTATACATACTGAATACCATCACAAAATGTAAAGAGCAGAGAAATCTAGAGACTTGAGTTACAATTCTAGCTCTGATACTGTGAGCTCTTAATGCCTCCAGGCCTCAGTTTCTCATCTGTGAGATGGGGAGGGGATGTGAAGGGAATATGGTTCAGGAGGGAATCATAGGACTAAGACATATAATTATGATTGACTTAGATTCGATGATTTGGTTAGACGAATCTGTTCAGATGCCAAAATGGAATAAAATATAGATATTCACTGATCTTGCAGAACTGAATGGCTGTAATTGAATTTAAAATAAGTGAAAGAGCTTGGATATCTACATCAGCATCTGAGAATGACATAAATGTCTTTTCTACACAGTTAGTTCCCATTTGCAGGTACCTAGAGCTGCCTCCCTGACTTCCTCTTTCTCGACAGGACTGTATATGCCATAATTATCTTTTTCCATTTTATTTTGCCTTTAAAATATTAGTATTCCAATCTTGGCAAGGTGCCCTTGAGAAGAGGGTCTGGTAACCTAATTCACTCAAAGGTAAGAGGTTCATATTATGTATTCTTTCATAGCAGAATTTTAGGAAAGTGTTACACACTAGGTGGGGAGCTATTTTTGGACATGGTGTCTTTTTCCCTCATACCATATTACATAGGCATCTGTTCAGTCTATGCACACCCCTTAAGCCAATTCAGCCTGTATTTGAGAAAGATGATGATTGTGCACGTGCGTGGGGTTGTGTGTCATGTACCATAAAGGCAGGCTGACAGGCAGGTCCATGGCTGGCTCTTCCACATACAAGTGGATTATCCTGTAAAGGATCTTGAAGTGTATAAATCTGCTTGGATTCTCAAGAGATGGACTAGATAACTTAGTAGGGTTTTTTTTTGTCTGTCTCTATTTCCTAAGATCTTTTCTACCAAAAAAAAATTTTTTTTGGGTCTCACATGTTGGAACAATTATCCAAGAATATTTCATCCCTGAGAAAAATATAACCCCTGAGTTGCTGCCAAAGTCAGTGAGATCTATGGCAGCTTGCCTTCTGCACACAGACCTTGCACATTAACACTTTAAGGACTCGAGCAGAGAGCACGTTTCGCTGTCTCCTGCAGCTCACTTGTGAATGAAGGAGACTGACTAGGACCTCAAGGAAGGTACCCTATGGCACCTGAAGAAATTTTTATTACAAAATATGTGCTAAATGGGCTCATTCTATTTTTAGGGTTGCTAGTCATATGCTGTAAACATCATTTCTTTTCACATACTGACAACTTGAATAAAATATTTAAAAGACATCCTTCAAAGTTGAAGAATACAGTGACACAGATCTCCAACGGATTTCCTCTATTTCCTGGATGCAAAGCTCAACTCCATTTCCCGGCCCTCCTTTGCAGTTAGGTGAGGCATGAACCTTCTTTCAGATAATGGGATGTGATCAGAAATGACATACCCGACTTCTGGGTCTGGCCCATAAAAGTTTCCCACTCATAACCCTTTATCTTCTTTTCTCTTTCTAATTAGCTGGAATGGAGTTGGTCCCCAGGGTGACATTGGGAGATACATACTAAAGATGGTGGACCCTGAGTCTCTGACGTATCTCTTCAAGGAGGGCTACCCAACTAGGAAGTTGCACAATGACTCTTATGAGAGTGATAAATAAGCTTTTTCCTGTGTTAAGTCACTGAAATTTGTAGGTTTATCTGTTGCAGTGGTTAGCATTGCCTTGACCAATACAATTACATTCACATTACTTTTCCTGAAGGTCATTATTTATATTGAATAGTTTTTCATAGAGAAACATGGGTTTCTTTGTTTGTTTGTTTGTTTGGTTGGTTGGTTGGATGGGTTTTTTTGGTATGTTGAAATTATGTGTAACAGGAAACAACACTCTGACATTGCAATTTTTCCTTCTTCCATACCTGGCACATATTATCTCCACATTTTCTGTTTCTGCCTAATCTCATCTAAGCTTATACTGCTGCCCATTTGCTTTCTTGTCTTATTCTTTCCTCCTTTGTTTCTTCTCTTTCTTTTTCAACACACTTTTGGCTCCCTTTTCTCATTTGGCACATTCATTCATTCAGCTCATATTTACTGTGTGCCTATTATGAGTCAGACATTTGCCAGGTACTGAGTTGACAGTGGTAAATGAGATAGATTTGGCTCTTCTCCCCTCTCTGGAGTTTTCGGGAGGATGTGGGAGATTGTCTAGGAATGGACAATAATTACGGAGAGGTGCAGAGAACCCTGCTTAGAGAAGATTATCATAGAAGTTTCTGGGGCGCCTGGGTGGCTCAGTTAGTTCAGCGACTGCCTTCAGCTCAGGTCATGATCCTGGAGACCTGGGATCGAGTCCCACATCGGGCTCCCTGCTCGGCGGGAAGCCTGCTACTCCCTGTCTCACTCCCCCTGCTTGTGTTCCCTCTCTAGTTGTGTTTCTCTCAGTCAAATAAATAAAATCTTTTTTTTTTTTAAAAGAAGTTTCTGAGGCAGTGCCATTTCATCTGTGAGCAGGTGAAAGAGGAGAAGAGAGCCGTGGATGGAGTAGGGGAGGAGTGTTCTGACTTGTGCAAAGACATTGAGGCAGAAAGTATTTTGCAGGCTCAAATAATTGGAAGGAGGTCACTGTGATTGTGGCTTTGTAGATAATGGAGAGAACTGTACAGAAGAGCTAAAATTAGAGGGGACAGGCTATTGTTCAGGGCTTCAGATATGATGGAAAGGAGTCTAGTTAGAAGTGCAGTGAGAATTATTGATACATTTTAAGTGGGAAAGGAAAGCATACAATTAGTATTTTAAACATACTCCACTTTTGTTTAGAAAGTTGATGGTAGGGAGCTCAGGGCTGGAAGAACAATTATCAAGGACAGTTCCACGGTTGCCCGCGTGAAACATTATACACGTTGGACTGTGGAGGAGGCAGTGGGGATTAAGAGATATGAATGTATTTGTGGCACAATTTTAAATGTCTGTGTGATGACCAAGTTGAGATGCTGAACAGGAAAGTTAGATACATGAGTCTGGAGATCAAAAGAGGGTTTCATGCTTTAAACATGAATTTGAGAGTTGTGTTAGTGCACAGTATCTTAGTCACAAAGAGTAAAAGATTCAAGGTCTCTAGTTCTTATACTCACAGTGTGCTTTTTGGGTTGAAAGTCCTTATGGGGTGTGTGTGGGGAACAGATTAGTACAGTGCCAATCAAACATGCTGTTAGGAGAGCAATTTGTTCATCAACCCACAGCAACAGGAAATATATTTCCAGGTGACTCTCAGAAAAGGGGATGGGCCCCATCAAGCCACCTGCATTCCCCTTCAATCACCAGTGTCAGTAAAGGTGCAACATTTAAACTAAAAAATAAAACCAAACCAAAACAAAACATTGACCTCAGGGTTTATAAGTTTTTATGCTGATAGAGTTCCTGAAGAGGAAAAGTGATTGCATTTGAAGGAAATATGCCTGAACCAAGAAAAAGCTCAGTGGACAGGGAGGACCCTCAGCCTGAGCTGAGCTTTGTAGACGTCATTCTATGCTGTGCGTGGAATAAGCTCCACCCCGGTGAGAGTCAGGACTGGTTTTGGGGTGAGAGCGCTTGCCTGCCGAGTGATGTTTTGTTTTAGTGCCAGGACTCAGGTGTGCAGATCCACACATGGTGGCCACCTGAGCCTCACCACAGAAAGTGCTCTGAGATACAGACCCCCAGCAGAAGGAGTACACTTGGCTCAAATGTGAACCGAACCCTCTCTCCTTTCTTAGGCAATTAAAGAGCCTCGTCGCACACTTGGAGACACTGTTCACGCAGGCGATTCTTCTGCTATTAGAGAAGCAGATTGACTCCATTTTGATCATCCTGCCCTCGTCTGCTTGGCAAGCACAGTGTGATGTCCATATGCTCTATTGTTCCCGTCAGCAGGGCGCTAACGTTTCTTTTGCTGCTGCTCTCACTTCTGTGGGGGATGTTTTTTTAGCCCCCTTTTCAATGTTGCCAACACATACATATATATTTTTAAAACATAGCACTTATTCTGGAGCTGCAGAAGGTGTGAGAGCTGTGTCCTCTAGCCATGGTACTGCATTTTCATTCAAACTCTGCTTCCTGCCTTTAAATGCAGTGTAGATTAGTTTTCCAAAGAGGTACAGATCACCAGTAAGTGGCAGTAGCCTGGCTTAAAGACAGGCTGCACTTACACTTCAGAGGCGACTGCCTGGAACTGGGAAAGGGTTGCAGCCAAACGGAATTTATTAGCGGGATCTATAGAATGTGTTTGAAGAGCTACGGTGGTGTGAGCCGGCAAGCACACAGGTTGGCCCACCATCACACGGAGTCAAACAGGCCAACTGCTCAGGGGATGCAGACTGGCATGCCTTGTCAGCATTTCTTTATTTCTCCCTGCAGAGAGACACAAATGGAACAAATTTTCAGTCCCAGGGACTTATGCTTCTTGTGCATTTTTCCCTCTTCCTTAGAGCTTCCTTCTATGTTCTCAGCCTCCGCTCCAGCTTCTCTTCCCCAGATGGTGTTAAGGAAGCAATTGTTTCTTTAGTGGTTCCAGCTGATTCCCTCCCTGCCAGTACCTGGATTTCCTGTTGGGCTGGATTTGTAGCTGGGAAGAATTTTCTCAGTTCCTCAAGTAAGGATTTTAAACTCCATATTCAATGAGAGGGCTGTGGAATTTGGCTTCTTGACAAGAACTAATCAATGTAAAGTGTGGGCTATGCTGCACCTGATCCTGAGAGACCCCCACAGGAGTGGGAAAGATCGTTTATTCTTTTGGGGGGGTATGCAGCATTCAAAACCCATTTCAGAAAATGTGGATTTAGTTCTTCCAGATGACTTCTTTGCAGAATGCTTGCCCTGGCCCGGAACGCCTCCCTGAACTCTGCTGGACATAGCAAGGTATGTCAGGAAGAGGATGCCCTTTTATGGCCAAGCTCATGGGCACTCAAATGTCAGCTCCGTTTCTACTGACTGCGTGACCTTGGAAAAGCCAGCCCCAGTTCCCCTCAGCCAACTGGGGTGAGGACGTAGCAGTACGACTAAGAGTTTGGGGATTAGGTAGGAGAACAATCCAACATGGTAGTGATGAGTCTTCCTATGGGATGACATCATAGATTTTCATCATTTTAAATTTCTGTCATAAAAGAAATCTTGCAGTTTTGACAATTCTTGAACAAATAGACTGATAACCTTTTCTCACACAATTTTATACTAATGCACTTCATAATCTAGTCCATCTTTGAAGGAAGTCTGAATTTTCTATCCTAGGGCCTTAATTTGGGATTCTGGGCAAGACGTGTTCAAATCTGTGTGTGTTCTGTTGAGGTAGGAAGATTTTCCCTCCAACTCTTCCCTTCCTCCCCACCAGGCCTCAGCGTTAGGATTAAGTGAGGTAATGTTTGTACAACACCTGGGAATCAATTTGAACTACTTGATGTTTAAGAGACTGAACTGACTTATTATTATCCCAATTTCCATTCACAATTCAATTTTGTTTTTCAATACCAAACTCTCAAAAGCAGCCTAAACCTTCTCATTTCTACAGCAAGGGGATTGCAATTATCTGCAGCTATTCTGAAACTGCTACTTTGAACATGTTGATAGACCATCCCTATAATTGTGATGGAATTTTTTTTCCTCTCCTCTTTTATAGTTTGGGTGAATTTTATCTGAGTGTGAAAAAGCTCACAGTAGTAGCTTAAAAAGAGAAACACAGTGATGTCTGGTCATTCCCACCAGACGGATCTCTGCCACATGAATATTCAGGGAACCCCAACCAGTCCATTAAAAACAAAGTTGAACCCTACCTGTTTATAGATTACTTCTCTTTGTAATTACACTATGTTTCAGCAACTAATGGGAATGAAACTTCTTAACAAAAACAACTGACTTTCCATAACATGAATTAAAGGAGAAATTAAGGTCAATTCTGTTTCAAATAACTGTCTCAAAAGGAAAAAAAAATCTCTTCATTAATCAAAAGCATCCAGATCTACTTCCCCCTATTAATCCAGGTATATAGAAACTCCTAGCACTTGTAACCAATCTCTGTCTGCTCTAATGGATATTTGGAACCTTTATTGATTTGGGGAAATTTGCTTCTTCTAAGGTCAATAATGATAAATGAGTCATGTTCTGCATGAAGTGACTTGGTACTTTGGATTAAATGATTGTAATTATCTGTAGTTATTCTGTAACTGCTACTGTTACTGCTGTTGACAGAACATCCATGTAATTGTGATGGGAATTTTTTTTCTCAGCTCTTTAATAATTCGGGTGAATTTTATCTGTACGTGGAAACCCTCACCATGATGGTTTAAAGGGAGACACGACCGTGCAGGACATCTTCACCTGGGGTTCCATCCTTCTCTGTCACACCCCCACTGTTCCTGTCCCGGGCTGGTGCCCATCCCAGCCTGCCGCTCACACCAGATTCCTGGGGAATTTCACGGCGGGGGGCCAAGGCACACGTGGCCTTAGCAGTGAACTAAATCAGACTCAGAACCCAGAGGTGAAAGGTTAATCACCCCCTGTGTTTCCTAGGCCATCCTAATAGGGTATCTTTGGAAGTGCTCATCTCCTCTACCCTGTAGATGAGAATACCCGGGCTGCGCACAGCCCTTGCTGTGCTTCTGTCTGCATCTGCACCTGCAGCTTGGAGGGCGGTATCTACACGACAAAGCCCTGCTTTGGCCACAGTGAGGACACAGGAATCCTAAAGTCACAGTGCTCACAGTGCTAGTGAAATGTGTGCTCTCAGCTGACCTCCCACTCGGGGTTTTGCCCACCTGCACGTCAGTCTCCAGGTGAGGACAATCCAGATGCAATTTAGGACAGATTTAAAAAGAAGAAAGACCTGCTTGTATCCTCCAGCTACATACTACTCTGAACCAAGGGACTAGAGGTTTATGCTTTAACGTGGATAAAACAAATTTTAATTTTTTTTAAATGTTTTAAGAGAAAAGCATGAAGTTGGGCAAAGTATTTCCTCTTTCTGTGCCTTGTTTTCTCTCCTTGCAAAATGAAGCTAAAAGAAATGGCTGCCTTTTGAAGATCTCTGTTTGCTCGAACCAGGATTTCTCTAGACAAGGGGGATTTTAGAGAAAACGCAGAGTGCAAACATGTAGTAGAAGTGTCTTCCTTGCCGACCCTCCTGGCCAGCATCAAGTGGTCTGGTGAGGGTCCCTCTTTAAGCCCTGTGTGTGTTTCAAAACTCAGAAAGAGAGAGATGGAGTGAAATTTCGCAACAATGAGGGAGCAGTTTGCTGTAAGTGAAATAATAGAGACAAGAACTCACTGGACTAGGCCCGACGTGGGCCAGTGAGTGATCTTGAGCAAGACACTCCTTTAAAAAAACAGCGGTTTAGAGCCGAATACCTAATTGGAGAATGGGAACTAATTTGTGCTTCCAGGAAATGGAAGGGTATAGATAAGAGGTTGCTTGAGTTTTGTTTTTTTTTTCTTTTAAATATTTTATTTATTTATTTGACAGAGAGAGACACAGCTAGAGAGGGAACACAAGCACAGGGACTGAGAGAGGGAGAAGCAGGCTTCCCGACGAGCAGGAAGCCCGATGTGGGGCTCGATCCCGGGTCTCCAGGATCATGACCTGAGCCTAAAGCAGTTGCTTAACCAACTGAGCCACCCAGGCACCCTGGTTGCTTGAGTTTTAATGGTAGGGTGAAAAGGAAGAGATGGTTGAGAGCTGAAGCAGACAAGAACCTGGGGAAGAGGCTGTTTCATGTTGAAACTCTTTGAGAGGCTGAGAGCTTTGGAGCTTGATGCAAGTTGTACACCCAGATAGGAGCAGGACCAGGAAGTGGGTGCTGTGTTCTGCATGCTTCCTCTCTGCCATGCACACATTCGGGTTGCCTCCTCTTTGGAGGAACAGTAAATGGGGACAGGACATTGGGACATGGAGAGCCCTTTGTGGTGGAATCTGTCAGATTCCAGGACCTCTCATTTTTTTCTTCTCCCATCTGTTGTAAGGTCTTAGACTAGAGTGTCTCAGCTGACATCCATTCCCACTTGGTCGTGCTGTTTCAGGAGTGACCCTTAAGACCTCTCCCATTTTGCATATAAGTCTGAGACATCCCCCAAATGTGAGGGATTTCATTCCCCTGAGCCTAGGGGAGTAGGCTTTCTCTATCACCACATGGGCCTACACATGCTGACCATAAAAAAAAATTTAATAATTTAAAGTTACCTTCGTGCACTCCTGGCTCTCATGGATGAGGAAGGCATCTCTGGTCACCTCCACTGGTCTTACTCCGGCTGGCCTCACTAATGAGGTAGAAGCCAGAGACAGAACAGCCGTGCTCCATCACAGCCATGCTGTGAGAAAAGCCACTGAGAAAAAATGGCCCACAGTGATGGGGCCACGGCTCCCTTCTCCATCTTTTCCTGCACAAATGGTGGAAGCATCCAACACTGCTGTAAAGCCCACAAAACCCGATAAACTTGCAGCAGGTGTTAGCACTTGTAGCCATCTAATTTCAGCCTCAACCCCTCAGTCCCCTGAGAACAGAGCTATGGAGACAAGGGGGAAAAATGAGAGCATTCCTGTTTAAAGTCTGGAATCAAAGGTTTCAGCTAAAGGCCAAAACCTTTAACCCGATTAACTCCTCTCTGAAACGGGAGAACATCAAGAAGAAACTGAATCTACTTCACTTTACAGATAAACCAAGTGGAGGGTCTGGTTCAAATAGTGAACCTGTTAAAAAAGAAGAGAATTAGCACTAATGGACTGTTCTTTCTCTTTCTGCATATGAACTGTATCATATGCAGCCTGGCATCCCTGGTCCAACATCTGTCTGCCAGATAATGTGTACAGCTGTATACGGTCCTTATTTGTCTACGAACAGAATATCGCATGGTAGATGCTATGAACTTCAGAAGAACTGACGGGAAATCTGTCAGAGAGAGGCTGCAAACAGTGAGTCCTGCCTTCCAGTTTGGCCTTGTAAATGATTTTTCTTTGAGGGCCCTTTCCTCACTGAAAAGAAATTTATTTTAGACAACGGGACGGTGGAGTGGGCATTTAGAGAATCCAGCTCACTGCCTTGCCAGAATGTTCTTTCTCCCTTAGCTCTTGTTGCAACAAAATACAGCTGTTGCATCCTCTGTGCCCTGACTACCAAGCAAGCATTCCAGCTGGAGGAGCACAGGAGGAACTCGGTCTGCTGTGGCCTTGGTAGACATCAGCTCAATGTCAGACAAGGAGGTGACGCTGAACAGAAAGCAGCAACTGTTCAATGTCATTGTCTCCCGGCCATATTATTAAAGAGGCACCTAGTGCCTGGCTGGGACTTGCTGGCTTGTTCGCTGTTATTTTAACTTCTTCTTTCCTCCCACCAACTCCTGGGGGAGGGTCTCTTCTGCACCCTCCTTTTTCCTCCTTTCTTCCTCTCTTCCTGACCCAGGAATGGAAAATATGTTATAAATCAGATATTCACAAATGGGGAGAGGCGAAAGTGCTTGGAGCTGGCTATACCCCTGGAGAAAATGAACCATGTTTTCTGGCATCAACCCACTATAGACAGCCACACGCATTCCTCAGAAAGACTTAATTGAGCCCATTTGGCCATCCTGGCTCAGTAGGAGTCTTTTAATGAAATAATGTGTAATAACACACTTCCTTCTTGAAGGACTTCCTTCTTGACTTTTGAGCAGGTCAGGGATAGGGGCACAGGGAAGATTGAGATGGGGTTCATGTTGTAGTTGCATTGCATACATGTGCCAAGATGAGACAGATTCTGGGAGCCAGGGTGGGGGAGTGGGGCAAGGGGAAGGATAGCCAGTTTAAAGCTCAAACCTCAAGAAGCCCTTTCATTGCCATGGATGAATGAGAAAGGAGAGGGCAAACGGGCTCAGCAGATGGAGAAACAGCAGCTATAAACACTCGGGGCCCTGAAACATCCCATTGAAATATCTAACTTTTGTCTCTTTGTGTGGCTTGTAATCTTTAAAAAATAAAGTCATGGGATCAGCATACAGCTATGCATGAACTGTGATCCGGCAGCACTTCACATCAGCCAGCAGAGTGATAGATGGCTCTGAAGCAGTCATTTGTGTTGAGATCCTCAAAAAGCTCTAGTTATACCAATGAAGCAAAAGGCAATGTCAGCCAATATTAATGGATCATCCCAAAAGCAAATAGTCAGGTGTGCTAATTTTGGAAAACTATGGGGTCCTACACTTTCCATCTTTTATAAACCGAAGTTCTCCTTTAATGAACTGATGCACAGACTACAATTATCATTGCCAAAAATGGCCGAAGGCAATGAAAAGATTCACTTTCCTCAGAAATCAGCCACCTCTGGTTTGTTTGAAAAAAACATCCTAGGAATGGCAGCCTCTATCCCTCCATTTTCTGAATACAGAAGGGGAGAGGACTGTGTAAGAAAAGTTATCTCAGAAAATTATCAGTTGCTGAATTATGAAGTTAGAGAAATTGGACACAGCTCTGACTCTAGGCTTATTTCCCCTTTCCCATACCAAAATGGAATCTTTAATGAAAAATTGTAGAATCTCCACCCTGTAATGAAATGTGCAGAAGAAATGAAAAATGCATTACTTTACCCCATGTGTATGCACTGTATCATTACACCAGTGAGAATGGCTCACTAATGATACAGAACATATGGGGGTCTTCCATAATGAACTACAATGAGGTATATTAGAAATACAGATGAGTTTAATCTGATATATTTATTTAATTGATTAAAAAACTTTTATCAGGCAGTTTCATAAGACTTCTCTAGATGGCAGTTATTCCTTTTGGTGGAATCCAGGCTCTGTGTTATTATGATGTTTACACCAACATCAGTGGAAAGTGATCTAATTAGCCAAAATGAAGGATATAGTAAGGTCCAGACTCTTGCTGTTTCAATAGTTTGGGTTGTGAACTCATTTTGTGCTTATTTTATTTTGAGTGTTGACTCTAACTCCAGGCAGATTTCTCTGGGTCAGTTTAATATGTTCACATTTGTGATAAGCATTGCCATTTCTCTATAGGTTGAAGGGAGGTTTCCTCTCCCTTCCTTCCCACCACCAACAAAAAAAAGTGTGGGATCTTTTTCAAAAGTTACCATTCTGGTGCCAGACAGATATGAAAATATAATTTGATAGAAAATGTTAATGCTTTCTAATAGAGCATATAATTAGATTTTATACCTTTTAGGAATCAGGAAGTAGTCTGACTTAGAGTTAGTATTGGATGTTTAATGTGTTGAATTTAGATGACTCTGTTTTTCATTGGATTTTTTTTTTTTAAAGATTTTATTTATTTGACAGAGAGAAACACAGCCAGAGAGGGAACACAAGCATGGGGAGTGAGAGAGGGAGAAGCAGGCTTCCTGCCGAGCAGGCAGCCCGATGTGGGGCTCGATCCCATGTCTCCGGGATCATGACCTGAGCCGAAGGCAGTCGCTTAAACAACTGAGGCACCCAGGCGCCCCTTTCATTGGATTTATATCAAATTGTTTGTTCAGTCTCAATGTACAGTATAAGCTAAGTCTTCAGTACCTTCAGAGAATGAAATTTTACCTAGTGATTTCAAAGAGGAAGAAAAAAGCTTTTTTATTTTATTTCATTTTACTCGGTATAGTTCTGAGTTGTGTATAATATTATCCACCTTCAGCAACAGGTTGCAGCAATTCAGAAACCTCATCTTAGCTTAAAACTCAGACTCAAACTCAATTTTCTGTTACGATAATTTTCTATAACCCCTGTTACATCTCAATTTATGGAAATAATTAGAGCAAATTAGATCACAGGAAAGTTTAATTAGCCAGGCATAGTTTTGAATTAAAGTTCATTTTCTGTGAAAATTAGAAAAGCCTGAGTACTTGGTTTCTCATTATACGATGATTTAGCATCATACATCATTGGCATCGTGGGCAAGTGAGGGTGGGGCCATGGCCGGGAGGGTGGCGTGTTCACTGACCCAGAACTGGGGATGGTGCGGGGCAGCTGAATGGTCAGAAAAGAAGATCAATGACTATTGAGACCCAACCATTTCCAGTGCATGATACTCTAGGTTAAAATTTCCTGCTCTTGATTATGAATTTGTGATTTTCCCATTGCTCGAGAGGCTATTGTTTGATTTCTTTTTCAAAAAAAAAAAAATCAGCTCCTTACTCCCATATCCTATATCTGCTGGAAGCCATAGGATAGTTTTTGCTTCTGAATATTTAGGTGTGAGGGGGTCAGAAGGTAACTTTTCTCATTTTTACATTCACTATCGTGCTTTAATTTTTCTAACATTCGTATTATGGGGTTTTTCACAAAAACGATATACCCCAGCATGTGGCTTCATATTTACTTTGTATACACAGAGGAGAATTGGCAAATCTTTTACTGATGTTGAGGGTCTTTGATTAAAATATATTTAGTCATATGACTTAATTTAGATTAAGATAGATAATTAAGGTCCACTTGAAAGCCTGGCTTGAATCTCCACTCTTTCAAGAATCCTCCCTGAGGGTGCCTGGGTGGCTCAGTGGGTTAGAGCCTCTGCCTTCCGCTCAGGTCATGATCTCAGGGTCCTGGGATTGAGGTGGGCATGGAGCTCTCTTCTCAGCAAGGAGCGTGCTTCCCGCCCACCCCTCCACCCCGCCAACTTGTGATCTCTCTCTCTGTCAAATAAATAAATAAATAAATAAATAAATAAATAAATAATAAATAAATAAATAAATAAATAAATAAATAAATATCTTTTAAAAAAAAGAAAAGAAAAAAGAACCCTCCCTGAATCTTCAGTTGGTCCCCCCTGCTCTCTTATAATGTTCCTCCCAGTCTGCCTTGTATTAAGGCTATTTATGCATGCAACACCCACCCCCAAGCCCCCTGTAAGCCGGGACTTTCTATCACCCATCTTTGCATATACTACAGCCATTGCCATAGCGTTTTTGGCCACAGTAGGTGCTCAATAAATATTTATTTCACTGATTACTGGTGGAGGAGCTATTTACTACTCAGACTACATGATTTGGAAACACATCTATGTGCAGTCAATGCCTTTGAATTTCTTCTTTCAGTGAGGCAGCAAGGAAATGAGTGACCAGCTCCGTGACTTATATTGAGGTGGCCATCAGCTCAGGGTGCCCATGTTCACTACTGCCCATTTCCCCTGACATGCCTCTCCATGTCGGCTCAGACCAGTGATTCTAGTGTGAAAAACAGTAGTGCTAGACACTGAGCATTAAGCCAAAACTTACATTAAATTGATATTTTATATCATAAGTGAAAAGCCATCAAACAATTTAGCAGACTATACGGACCAACCATGAAATTAAATTTGACTTCCCTGAATATGGTGGGATCTATGAGAATCTTCTTGTGCAAGGGGAGTTCAAATAAATGTAGTAAAGAAGTAGCACAAAAATAAATGGAAACATTTGTTTATAAATTATTCTCTAATTGAGAATATGAATTTTTTATCTTGATTATAATTTGACCAAGAAATAATTTTTCCTATCCCTGTTCTGCAGTCCTAGCATAAAATTCCAACCATGGCCACCAGTTTCCAGCAAAACACAGGTGTTTTTTAAAATCTTTTTTTTCCAATTACTTTTTTTGGTCTTTGTTGTTCACCCACAACACCAATTTTACCCTCCCATCACCCCCTGCCTCTGGCAAACACTTTAACTTCTCTATAACTATGAGCTAAGTGGTTTTGCTTTGTTTTGTTTTTGTTTTTGTTTTTTTTTTTGATTCTACATATAAGAAAGATCATATGGTATTTGTCTTCCTCTGTCTGACTTATTTCAGTTAGCATGATGCACTCGAGGTCCATCCCTCTTGTTGCCAGTGACAAGATTTCATTCTTTTTATGAGTGATTAGTATTCCACTGTATATATACCATAATTTCTTTATTCATCCATTGATGAACAGTTCAGTTATTTCTATATCTTAGCTATTGTAAATAATACTGCAACAAACATAAGACGCATATATCCTTTTCAGTTACTGTTTTCATTTTCTTCAGATAAATACTCAGAAGTAGAATAGCTGGATTGTATGGTAGTTCTATTTTTAATTTTTTGGATGAGCTTCCATACTGTTTTCCATAGTGGCTGTACCAATTTACCAACAGTACATAAGGATTTCCTTTTCCCCAGATACTTGCCAACATTTATTTTCTTTCCTTTTCATAATAGCCTTTCTAAAGGGTATAAGGTGATATATTATTGTGGTTTTGATTTGCATTTCCCGGATATTTTCTCATGTTGAGCATCTTTTCATGTGCCCATTGCTTGTTTGGAAAAACTATTTATTCAGATCTGCTGCTATTTTTAAATGGGATTGTTTAAATTTTTTTTTGCTATTGAATTGTATGAGTTCTTTATTCATTTTAGATTTATCCCCTTGTCAGTTATGATTTGCAATTTTTTTCCCATAAGTAGGTTCCTTTTAGATTTTGTGGATGGTTATCTTTGCTATGCAGAAGCTTTTTATTTTGATACAGTCCCACTTGTTCATTTTTACTTTTGTTGCTTTTGGTTTTGGTGTCAGATTAAAAAAAAATCATCACCAACATTTATATCAGGGAGCTTACTACCTAGGTTTTTCTAGGAGTTTTATGGTTTCAGGTCTTATGTTCAAATCTTTAAACCATTTGAGCTAATTTTTGTGTCTCATGTAAGATAGTGCTTGACTTTCATTCTTTTGCATGTGGCTGTCTAATTTTCCCAATGCCATTTATTGAAGAGATTGTCCTGTGCCCACTGTATCTTCTCGGCTCCTTTCTAATGCATTTATTGACCATATATGCATTGGTTTATTTTTGGGCTCTTTATTCTGTACCATTGATGTATATGTCTGCTTCTGTGCCAGTGTCATACTGTCTTAATTACTGTACCTTTGTATTACAGTTTGAAATCTGAGAGTGCAATGACTCCAGCTTTGTTCTTTTTTCTCAAGATTGATTTGGCTATTCAGAAACTTGTGGTTCCTTACAAAATTTAAGATTTTTATTTATAATTATGCAAAAAATGCCATTGAAATTTTCATAGGGATTACATTGAATTTGTAAATTGCGTTGGATTATATGGACATTTTAACAATACTGATTTTTCTCATCTGTAAGCATGAAATATTTTTCCATTTACTTGTGTCTTCAATTTCTTTCATTGATGCCTTCTAGTTTTCATTACACAGGTCTATCACCATGTTGGTTAAATTTATACCTAGGTACTTTATTCTTCTTGATGTAATTGTAAATGGACTTTTTTTTTTAAGTTCTCTCCTGATAGTTTGTTATAAGTGTATAGAAATGCAAGAGATTTTTTGCATGTTGAGTTTGTATCCTGCAACTTTACTGAATTCATGATTAGTTTGAGCAGTTTTGGGTCTTTAGGGTTGTCTATATATATTATAATATCATCTGAAAATGGTGACAGTTTCACTTCTTCCTTATATGTATGTCTTTTTCTCCCCCTTGCCTAACTTCTCTGGTTTGACTTCTAGTACTTTGTTGAATGAAAGCGGTAAGAATGAACATCCTTGTCTTGTTCCTGATCTTAGAGGAAAAGCTTTCAGTTTTTAAATGTTGAATATGATGTTAGCTGAGGGCTTGTCATATATGGCCTTTATTACATTGAAGTATGTTGTCTCTATACCCATTTTATTGAGAGCTTTGATCCTAGATGGGTGTAAAATTTTGTTAAATGTCTTTATGCATTTGTTGAGATGATCATATGATTTTTATCCTTCATTTTGTTAGTGTGGTATATCACGTTGGCTGATCTGTGGATATTGAACCATTCTTGGATCCCTGAAATAAATCCCACTTGATCATGGTGTCTGATCATTTTAATGTTTTCTTGAATTCAGTTTGCTAATATTTTATGGAGGACAGTATCATCAGGGATATTGGCTTATTTACTCTTTTTTAATTGGTATCCTTATCTGGTTTCGAATCAGATTAATATTGGCCTCTTAAATGAGTTTAAGAGTATTTACTCTTATTCTAATTTTGGGAATAATTTGGGAAGGATTGGTATTAATTTTTCTTTGAGTACTTGGTAGAATTCACCTATGAAACCATCTGGTCCTAGACTTTTGCTTATTGGGGGGTTTTGGATTACTGAGTCAAACTCCTTACCAGTAACCCATTTGTTTGGATTTTCTATTTCATCATGATTCAGTTTTGATGTTTTGTGTTTCCAGGAATTTATGCATTTCTTTTAGGTTGTCTAGTTTTAGTTTGTTGGCATGTAATTATTCATAGTGGTCTCTTATAATCCTTTGTATTTCTGTAGTGTTGGTTATAACATTTCTTCTTTCATTTCTAATTTTACTTATTTGAGCCTTCTCTCTTTCTGGTGAGTCTAGGAAAGGCTTATCAATTTTGTTTTTCAGTTCAAAGAACTAATTCTTAGTTTCTGTCTTTTTAGTCTCCATTTCATTTATTTCTGCTCTAATTCTTTGTTATTTTCTTCCCGCTATTAACTTTGGGCTTTCTTTGTTCTTCTTTGTCTATTTCCTTGAGGGATAAAGTAAGGTTATTTGAGAGTTCTGTTTCTTGAGGTAAGCATTTATCACTATCAACTTCCCTCTTAGAACTGCTTTTACTGCATCGCACAAATTTTACCATGTTAAATTCCCATATTCATTTGCTTCATGGTGTTTTTTAAATTTTTTTTCAGTTATTTGTTGATTCATTTGTTCTTTAGTAGCATATCATTTAATCTGTACTTATTTCTTCGTTAAATATAATAGCATTAAATTTCAAACATGGCCACTGTTTCCCACCAAAACACATACAATTGTGTTATCTGAGGACTATGATTTAATTTTTGAGAATAGTTAATATTAGTTTCATATTTTTTATTAAATTAAAATTAACATACAGTTTTGTACTAGTTTCAGGTGTACAATATATAGTGATTCAACAATTTTACTTACTTACATACTTAGTGTTCATATAAAAGTCAGTGTACTTTTATTCACCTTTATTTCACTCATCCCCCCCATCCACTGCACTCTGGCAACCACCTGTTTGTCCTCTGTGTTTATGAGTCTGTTTTTTCCTTTGCCTCTTTTTTTTTTATTTGTTCATTTGTTTCTTTATGTGTTCATTTGTTTCTTAAATTCTACATGTGAGTGAAATCTTATGGTATTTCTCTCTCTGATTTATTTCACTTAGCATATCCCCCCACCACATTTATTTGTCTCTGAAATGATTTTAGACTTAGATTTGAGTCTTATGTCTGGTATCGTAAGAATTTGACATGCATCCAATAAAATGAAAACACACTGAGAACATATGACTAGAGGGAATCTTCTCATTCTTCCAGCAGGTTTACTGAACTTGACTTGCCATCTGTTTAATAAGAGGAATCCCACTTGACCCAACTTGAGGAAGTGATTAAGAATTTTAACTCAAAGTACCATTGAACTGTACACTTTAAATGGGTAATATGAATTAATAGTACATAAATTATATTTCAATAAAGGTATTAAAAAATAAGTACTTTTCCTGGATTATTGCAAGTGAATAAACATAAATGGTTTGGAAAGTCACCCAGATTTGCCTATTCATAATGAGTATCATTTTAGACCACAAATGTGATAGCTGGAAGAGAATTTACAGCTGTTCTAGTCACTAAAACCTGGAGATCCAGAGAGGCTGAGTAATTTGGTTACAGTCTCACAATGAGTTACATGCAAAAGCAGGTTTTGAAGTCCATTCTTTCAAGCCGGTGAGAACAAAACTTGTCACTTGAAGTTCTTGTGAGTTCACTACATTACCTCCTATTTTTCAGGGTTCATAGTTCTTATAAAGTTAGTGATCTCTCAGGCATAGTGTAGTCTTATGCTTAAAACACTGTGAAACAGATCACTTAGTACCGAACTCAGAACCAAATATATCTAAATGAAATAAGGCTGGGCCTAAATAAATATTTTCGTGGGAAAGCAACAAATATTTCCTTCTCCTTTCCTTGGTTCTTATTTAATTCATCTTATCCACATCCTTTGTTTTAAGATTCTTCAATTCATTTTCAGAAAAGAATATAAATGAATGTGAAATCTCAAAAACCAAAAATATCTCTCATAACCTTGGTGCTACATTGTTTTCCCTGTTGAAATTCCCTGATAGCAAAGTTCCAGATCTTTGATATTAAGATTGCATTGAAAACTGATTAAAAACTGCCCATCTGCTTGCAGCCATTTTTGAATTACAACTTTTTGAACTTTTATCTATAAATGAAAATAGATCAGTATACTTGGAGAAAGTATTCATTTAATTGCATCATATTGTGATTAAATCCTCTATGAAAAGAAATAGCCTTTTTAAAATCTTTACTTATTTTTAGCTCTAGGCCTCATATCACTTTAAGAAATATGTGCTTCATATTTGCAGCCAAATGAAGTTCATATTTGCAATAAGAAATATGTGCTTCATTATTTGAAACAATAACCCATGTTTTACTGAAAGATATAAAAGAAGACTAAAATTAATGGAAGGGGACACCATGTTCCAAAGTAGGAGGAAAATTTTTCAAAGATTGACTTCTTCCTAATTTCTATTCTATTTCTAATTCAATTGTATTTCAGATCCTAGTAGGATTTTTATTCTTAAAGTTGACTTTTATTTTTGCAATGACGTAAAAAAGTGAGAGTGAGGTTAGACAGGAAAATAAAAGGGGAAGACAGAAATCAGAGGTGAAATTATACACAATTTTAAAAAATGTGATAAAAGCTATAATAATAAAAAAAATGTGTTGGCATATGGATCAATGAAAATAAAAAATGGGAACCAGGGGGAAAAAAGACACTGGTATGTATGAACTAGAATTTTGCTGAAATGATAAGACAAAAAGAGCTCATACTCTGGAATTTGCTTTAAATAGTGTGAGAATGAATATTATCTCTTTCAGTTCCTGCCCATCATCTTCTCCCCTTCTGCTTAAGAGGTGTTGGTGGGAAATTAATTCAATAAAGAGATTTAATCCATAAACTTCTAAGCCATTACAAAAACAAACTCCAATTCCAAAGCTCTGCCTGTTTTTTTGCAAAGGGAAATACATAGAGCCAGGTTAGACTGCCCTTTTGGCTATGAGTGCTGTCTTAGGCCGTGGAGTCTGAGATAAATTTTTGAGTACAAGTTGATTGGGGAGGTAATCCTAGGAAATACTGGGAGGGGAATAGAGAAGTAAGACAGGGCAGGAAGTCACCTTACCATTGTGGACAAGTGGAACCTGATCTTTCTGGGGAAGTCTGGGAGCCTGTATAAACCATGAGTGTAGATTCATCCACTCCAGCTTACCAAGGGTGAGAGAACTTGGGTATTTACTCAGATTCTTTCAGTTATTGTTTAAGGGGTACTGGGTTGGGAGAGGCACTGGCATTAATCTCTGGGCACTTCTGTCCTGCCACTCCCATAGACCAAAGAAACTTTGGTGGCAGATAATGCCTGAAGCAGCCATCACAGGTATTGGCAGTTGGAAGGCCGGCCAGAGAGCTCCCAAGTGCTAAGGGCAAGGGGATGTAGATGAAGAAAAAAAATGAACAGTGTCTGATACAAAAGCCAGTACCTGGGCACTTACTTTGTATAGTAAAGAAATAAGACTTTTTAGTTTTCCTGTGATAACTTGAATTGAAAAAAGGTGGGAAAGGGAGGCTTATAATTGCTGAGCTCAGGAAACATACATGACAGGTGAGAGAACTCAGTAAGCAGAAAGTAACTTGGCATCTGGCCAATCCAAGGAGACATCATCGTGACAGTGACTGGAGAGTGCCATGATAGAATTTTAGACACAATCATGTTTTCTCTTTTTTTAATTTTAATTTTAATTTTTTTCAGTGTTCCAAGATTCATTGCTCATACCCAGTGCTCTATGCAATAGGTGCCCTCAGTACCCACCACCAGGCTCTCCCATCCCCCACCCCCTTCCTCCAAGTCCCTCAGTTTGTTTCTGTGTCCAAAGTCTCTGTTGTTTTGTTTCTCTCCCTGGATTACCCTACTTCCCATTTACTTTCCTTCTCCTACTGTCTTCTCTATTACCCCTATGCACCACAAGTAAGTGAAACCATGTGATACTTGACTTTCTCAACGTGGCTCATTTTACTCAGCATAATCTCTTCCAATCCAGTCTATGTTGCTACAAAAGTTGAATATTCATCCTTTCTGATGGAGACGTAGTATTCCATTGTATATATGTACCAATCTTCTTTATCCATTCATCTGTTGATGGGCACCTTGGCTCTTTCCACAGTTTGGCGATTGTGGCCATTGCTGCAATGAACATTGGAGTACATATGGTCCTTCTTTTCATTACATCTGTATCTTTGGGGTGAATACCCAGTAGCGCAATTGAAGAGTCATAGAGTAGCTCTATTTTTAATTTTTTAAGGAATCTCCACACTGTTTTCCAAAGCAGCTGCACCAGCTTGCATTCCCACCAACAGTGTAAGAGAGTTCCCTTTTCTCTGCAGCCTCTCCAACACTTGTTGTTTCCTGGCTTGTTAATTTTGGCCATTCTGACTGGTGTAAGGTGGTATCTCAGTGTGGTTTTGATTTGAATTTCCCTGATAGCTAGTGAC
>PITA01014364.1:0-53767 GCA_004023965.1 Spilogale gracilis
CCGGGGTGTACCCTGAATGTTTTGTGTCTTGGCCTTTCCACTCCTTGGCTGGTGGGGCTTTTCCTGAGCTGGGTAGGGAAGAGGGATAGAGCTGAGAGGGTGGGTGTCTGCCTAAATCCTCTCGAGGTTATTTAATTTATTTGTCTCTTTTTCACCTCTTACTGAATGTCAACTTGGGGGAAATAGAGGGCAGGATCCGGTTAAGTCAAAGGCTCTGGTGTGGGCGGTCTGATCGGTTGGCATCAGCTGCTGCTCTCCCTGGGGGCCACTTCTGGCTAATCTGTAACCTGCTTCGTGGTCATGTGGCATACCTCCTCGCCCAGGCCCCTCCGCCCTGTCCACGGGTCCCGCGCTGCCTGCGTTCCTGGCCGTGCCCTTTGGATCGGTTGGGCTTACTGTGGTAGAAGCTTCACTTGCACTAGCCAGGGCTGTCTCCCCACAGTCCTCGGTGGAAACTTACTTCTTAAGAGAATAAGCCATAAACAGTGAGCTGGCTGGTGACTGAAACAGCCCAGCTTCGCGGGCGGGCTCTGTACTTACAGTGCGGAGGACGGGTCCTACTCATTCCTCTTCCCAGCCACGCCTCCACACGCCCACCGAGGATGCCGCACAACCAAGCGCAGCAGGCGGCACCGGGAGCGGCCTGGGGTCCAGCATCCGACTGTGCGCTTCCTCCAGGCCTCAGTCTCCCCATCTGCAAAAGGGGCAAACAACAATAGCATCCACCACACTGGAATTTTTGTTTTACTTCTCTTGAAGAGTAACATCCATAAGTCTATCCTTTGTATGTGTGTAGCTGACAAGTGTTTCCAAACTGACCGCACTCAGGTAACCGGCAACCAGATGAAGAACCAGAATGTTCTCGATTCCTCGCTGCCTCCTTCTGAGTGCAGTCATGAACTGATATCATATGAACTGATATTGTAAAGTCCTCAGAACAGTGTCTCGCAACAGAGTCATCACTTTAGCACTATTTGTTAAAAAATAAATTAATTAGAAGGGAACTTTGGCTTTCTGAAGCTGCAGCCGCTTACTTTATTTTAGTGAAAACACAGCTATCTTCCAAGTTCAGGCCCCCACGCTCTCTCTCCTTAAGGTGCAGCAGCCAGGATGAATTAAGACTCTTCAAAATAATCAATTATTTCCTTATCACAGAGGACCAGATGGTGCATTATACGGCAAATGGCTTCTGTGGAATGCCAACAATTTTGCTTTGATGCGAAAAGAAATATGCAATTAGGCTGCTGTCAGCCTCAACAAAGAGCCAGATGCTGGGAGCCAGCGGCCAGGAGGAGCCAGCAGAGTCTGGGCCCAGGTTAGGGGTCTAGGGGCGACCCGGGAAGGGGGTCGGTCAGGAATGTGGCTTCCTTTGTCATCTGCACCTGCCACAAGAGACACAAGGAAAACAGGCCTGAGGACAGCTCCTTGAAAATTGGCCAAAATGGCCTGAAGCAGGGTCGGAGAGTGTGGACACAATGTTTTAAAACTTACAAGCAGAGGAAATGGTTATGCCGTTTAGGATGACCTACTGTACTTTTATTCAACCTTGGAATACATCTGTGTTCCTTCCCTTGTCTTTGCGACACAAAGCCAATTTAAGAAAAGTCAGAAAATCACACTGAACCATTTAGAAGGGGAAAAATGATGGTTACCGACATATTTTCTACAACACATGAAATTCTGGGAGGGTCATTAAGTATTCTCTTCTACTGTCACTTGGGGCCACTTATAGAGCTATAAAGACACAGGGAAGAAGGAAAAAGAGGATCTGGAGCCATGTCCTGATGGGGGGTGGGGGTTGGGAGGGGACGAGAGGACAGGGGGCAGCTCCTGGAGCTGTTGGTGTATCTTGTGGCCCGGGAAAGTACTGTCACATTTTGGAGGGAGAGGTCTTCATAGTAACAGCAGTAAGGGGGAACACCCAGGTACTGGTTTCCAAAAATGTATAACATTCTCTGGGTGGCAAAGAGACCTTTTTAATTCCTAAACCTTACTGTCTACTGTAGACAAGAGTAGATAATGATTTTTTTTTTTTAATTTGTGAAGTCACTTTGCTTCTGAGTTGTAGGTCCATGTTCCATCTTCTGGAAACCAAGATTTTTTTTTTAAGATTTATTTATTTATTTATTTATTTATTTATTTATTTATTTATTTAAGAGAGGGGGAGTGCAAGTTGGTGGGGGAAGGGACAGAGAGGGAGAATCTCAAGAAGACTCCCAGCTGAGCGTGGATCCCGATGTGGGGCTCCATCTCTGACCCATGAGATCATGACCTGAGTGAGCCAAAACCATGAGCCACCCAGGCACCCCAAGACCGTTCTTATTAGGTTTAGACTCGGTCCTCTTTGGGCATGTCTTAGAAGCCAGGGCTGCTTCCATCCCTGAGTGAGGCCTGTGTGTGTCTCTATTGGAGGAAGTTGGTATAGAGAAAGGCCCAAATGGGAAGCCAACTGGGAATATCATGAGTCTTCCAGCTTTTTCTTCTGTCCAGCCAGAAAAGAAGTTGGATGCGGTTCCCTTTACCCTACTTCAGGGTTTTTCAGTCAAGAAGAAATGTATGGTGACTTGGATGTGTGTGCATGAGTGAGAGAGAAGGAGGAAAAGAGAATACTTCAGTCAATGCCTATGAATGTCTGAACTTTAATAATTTGGGTTTTCAGACTCCACAGAGATAATCCATGCATCATGTCCCAAAATAATTTCATTAAAATCAGTGTCTTACATGAATCAGAGACATCTGACTTTCAGATCCCATGGAAAGTGATAGTGGAGTCCAACTGAAGTCCAGCTGGCTGGATTGGACAATTCCCTGACTGCTTCTACCATAGCCCTAGAGTAACTTAGCAAAAAACTCAAGCCATCAAGTTATTAAAGTTTTAAAATTCTGCAAGGATTTTATGAACTCTTTGCACGAGTCTACTAATTTCCCCAACTCTCTGTTAGGAGGTGTTCAGTTTGGGTTAAAGTGTTTCTCTTACCACTTAGGCATTAGGGCTCCCAAAGCTAGGTAGGTGAACATACTATTTCAAAGCCTGTCTACATTCCCATCATCCTCCAGTGTTCTGTCCTGACAGAGTGAGCATGGCATTCTACTGTTGGGGCACAACCTACACGGCTTAAATGTACCTGAGGCTTCCTCTAGGAAGAGCTATACAGCCAGTGCAGGTCACTGTAGGTGGTAGGCTTGAGATGGCACTAAATTATTTAATACTCCTCCCATTGCAGGGCGTCTGCTAATTCCCCTCCCCTTAATTCCGAATTGGATTTAGTGATTGGTTTGTCCAAAAAATGTAGTGAGGAGGAAATCCTGGAGCTCCTGGGACTAGGTAAGAGGAAAATGTTTGACTTCTGCCACCACTTCTCAGAACACTCACTCTTAGACCCAGATCCCATGTTGTAAGGAAGCTCAAGACCTGAAGAGAAAAGCCTGTGTGGGAAGAAACCATAACCCCAGGATGCCAGCAATAGCTGAGCTCCCAGCTGAGCTCCCAACTTGCCGGCCAAGTGAAGGAGCCATCTTGAAGGTGGATGCTCAACCACACTGGAGTTTCTCCAGCTGATGCTAGCTAAGCAGAGATGAGTTGCACCCTCCAAGTCTTACCCAAATCAGACATTCATGAGCAAAATGATTATTGTTGTTTTAAACTATTAAGTTGTTGTTGTTTTAAATACAGTGATGAACAAGTGGAACACCATCCCACAAGTTCTGGTTTGCAGTGTGTTGGAATTCAATTGCCATGATTCATCTTTGGGGGCAAGAGTGTGCCTGGGACTTAGGATTCATCTCCATGAAACTGGGACTCACCAGCTTCTTAGTTTTGCTTAAATTAACTTTGCTTAAGCTTCACGCTTAACCTTGTCAAGAAGCTGGGACATTTTGGATTAGGAGATAGATGTTAGGGTTTCTGTCTGGGACAGTATCACTCAGCTTTCTTGGGGAGTACATAGCTGTTGAGCAGTCCCTCGTGGGCTGGAAAGTTCTTAGCCATGATCTTGTGTGAGATTCCATTCAGAGCTTCATGCGGGAGCCATTGTTGAAAGGCTCCTCCTCTGCTCTTGCTGACTTGTTCTCTCCATTGTCTGGGCAGGGTGAGCTACTCCTCCACCTTCATGCCTCCTGGGAGTCCTTTAGCATCAGACCTTTGTTTCCACACGGGATAAAGTGTCTGGCTGGCCATGGCTGTTCTCTGCTTTGTTTGCTGGAGTCCTAGGGGAAATGAATGCATTGTCTAGAAGATGCATCTTGGAAGCTCTGGGTATCCCTGAATAATCTGGGACAGAACCTGTGGCCTTTATGTCTACATTCAGAGGATTCTTGTTTAGGATTTTGTCATTATTACCGAATCGAGTGTGACTAATTCTATTCCACCTAAGCCTGAGTTCTGAACTCCGCAGAGTGGGACCTACTTGAGTTTGGGTTGTGTGCACAGAAGAGAGGCAGGGCTGAGAGTGAGGTTCTCCTGCAGGAGGCCCTGGCTGGGGTGGCTTGGGGAGTTACTGGGAGTGGAAGGTGCCACATTTCCCCCCTTTTATGAGTGTCCATTCCCTGTACTTTTGCATGATGTAATGGGGTTCTGGGATTCATTTCTGCAGGAGGTCACAGGAACACCTGACGCAATGTGACATGGCCACTTGGTCACCCCTCTGTGGAGGGGCTAAACTGATAGTGTTAAAATAAAATGTATGCCCTTCACCCTAGAGATTCCACTCCTAGGAGAATTTTAATGATAATCTCCTGTGTCTTTTTTTAGTGGAAAATATTTAAAACATTTTGAATACAAATTAATATGTGATTGATTTACATACATGGAAATTCATTCTTTCCAAGGAGTATCCTGTTGATTTTAAACATATGTGTCAGAACTACATCAGTTGATAAAACAATGTAATTGCCTAGAGGCGTGCGTGACATGTATGTGTTCAACAGCAGAGGTTTTTATTGTTATGAAGAGAGAAAAATATGGGGCGCCTGGGTGGCTCAGTTGGTTAAGCGACTGCCTTCGGCTCAGGTCATGATCTCGGAGACCTGGGATCGAGCCCCACATTGGGCTCCCTGCTCGGTGGGAAGCCTGCTTCTCCCTCTCTCACTCCCCCTGCTTGTGTTCCCTTTCTCGCTGTGTTTCTCTCTGTCAAATAAATAAATAAAATCTTTAAAAAAAAAGAGAGAGAGAGAAAAATAAAGATGCAAGTAGATAGCTATACAATACATATAATATATGCGTGTGTGCATGTGTATGTATGTATATATGATTAGCCTGTATCTATAAAACATTTAAAAGCCTTATTTATGTGAACACATACATTATATGATTAGGTAAGTATAAAGAAGATTGTGGAGAGTGAAAAACGGGGAATGGGAGCTAAGGGGTGAGAAAGACTAAAAACAAAGAGAACTTTCCAGGATGAAACAACTTGTATAATAAAATCCCACCTTTGAAAGTTTCTATGTGTGTATACCCAAAGGGAGAGAGATGAAAAGATTGTTATCAAAATATAAGTGGTGGAGGGGTGCCTGGATGGCTCAGTCTTTAAGTGTCTGCCTTCGGCTCAGGTCATAATCCCAGGGTCCTGCGATTGAGCCCCACATCGGGCTCCATGCTCGGTGGGAAGCCTGCTTCTCCCTCTCTCACTCCCCCTGCTTGTGTTCCCTCTCTCGCTGTCTCTCTGTCAAATAAATAAAACCTTTAAAAACAAAAAACAAAAAAACAAGTGGTGGTTATCTTCAGGCAGTGAGTCTCAGAATTTTTTCTTTTCCTAAATTGTCCCTGTATTCCTCCACTTCTTGAGCTTTTAAAACAATGAACATGTGTTATTTCTATAACTGGAAAAGGAAGGCCATTTTCAATGTTAAGAAACAATATGACTACTAAAACTTTTTCTCATATCCTTCAATAATTAAGAAGGAACATATGAAGAAGAAGGAGGAGGAGGAGAAAGAAAAAAAAAGGAGGAGGAAAAACAGCAGCAGGAGGAGAAAATGATGTATGATTAACCTTTAGCACCAGACGCTTCCCATGCATCCCACACAGTTTCAAATCTTTGCACATGAACGTACTCTCTTGACGACTTTATATGGAGGGAAATGCTATTATTGTCCCTATTTTACAGATGAAGAATCTGAGGGACAGAGTTATCTCATAAACTACTTAAGGATACACACCTACCAGGTGCCAAGGACAGGATTCCATCTGCAAGAACTCATTCCATATGTTCTTCTTCTCAAACTTAAAAAATACTGCCAGGCTGTTAGAAGTGATGGCCTTATTGACACCTGTAAGTGTCCATAAAGGTTTAATATTCTAAAGCTGGAAAAATCCTCTCTCAGAGAACAATGAGCTCTCTGACCCCAAATGCTCATGTCCCTTACAGAGACCTGAGCTAGGAGAAATGCCAGCGTTTCTTTATTGACGTCTCTACTTGGAAGAGTCAGACTTCTGACTTGCCGTTAGGTGCACGTTCTACCACCTGTAAATGGTAACCCTTTTCTGTTGGTTTGAAAAACCACAATTCCACTCCAGGGAGGTAAGGATGCTTTTATTTTTTATGGACCTACTTCTTTCTTTTCCAGCTTTATGGATACAATCGACATATAACAATGTAAGTCTAAGGTGCACAGTACGATGATTTGATACATGCCCACAATGTGAAATGATTACCTTGAAAAGGTTGATTAACACCTCTGTCACCTCCCACAGTTACATTTTTTTTTGACGTGGTGAGAACACTTAAGATCTACTTTTTCAATAACTTTCAAGTATGTAATACAGCATTAACTAAGGTCATCACACTGAATTTAGGTACTCCTATTCATCTCATAACTGGAAGTTTATACTCTTTGACCAACATCTCCCTGCTCTCCCCACCCCATCCCTCCCATTCTACTCTGTTTCTATGAGTTTGGCTTTTTTTTTTTTTTTAGATTTCACGTATAAAGAATTTATGTTTCTCTATCTGACTTACTTCACTTAGCATACTGCCCTCAAGGTCCATCCATGCTGTCCTAAATTGCAAGATTTTCTTCTTTTTTATGGATGAACAATATTCCAGTATATATATTATCTTATGGTTTTATTAATGGCTGCATAATATTTCACTGTGTGTGTATGTTGTATATCCATTCGTCTTCTTACAGAAACTTAGGTTCCTTCCATATTGTGGCTACTGTGAGTAACGTTGCAGTGAACAATGGCGGGGCACATGGCTCTTCAAGACAGTGCTTTCATTTTCTTCAGATACATTCCCAGAAACAGGATTGCTGACTCACACAGTTCTATTTTTAATTTTTTGTGGAACTTCTACACTGTTTTCCACATACTGGGCATGCAAATTTGTGTACAAGAACTCCCACCAACAGTACACAAGTGTTCCTTTTTCTCCACATGCTCACCAACACTTACCTCTTGTCGTTGTGGTAACAGCCATACTAACTGATATGAGGCGATATCTCACTGTGGTTTTGATTTGCATTTCCCTGGTCATTAGTGGTGTGAAGCATCTTCTCATGTACCTGTTAGTCATTTGGACATCTTCTTCGTAAGAAGGTGAAGGTCCTCTGCTCATTTTTTAGATCGAATTTTTAGATTTTTTTTTTCCCCTGTGGACTTGTTGGACCTCTTGATTTCTAATGCTGTATCACAAAGAGAAAATGCTGGATTTTTAAAAAGAGAAATAACTGGGGCACCTGGGTGGCTCAGTCGTTGAGTGTCTTTTAAATTTTAAAAATTTAAAAAAGTAAAAGAGAAACAACTGACCAGGAAGTGCAGAAAAGGAGATGATAGAAATATTCTAAGCCTTGGTCTGGGTGGTGGTTATACAGGCTCAACTAATAGGTTCAGTGTTACTGAGCTGAGCTGTGTGCTTAAGATGTATACTTTTTCTGTATATAAATTTTACCTCAATAAAATTAACAACAGGTCTATGAGATACACCAGATGGGGAGACTGTCATATACCCAGATATTTTTCAAAACAAGGTATGAGTTGAATGATGGAGGTAATATGGGGTGCTCATACTCAGGAGGGGTCCAAACTGTTCCGGTAAGATTGTTACCATGATCTGCATTTCTTAGTCAAGCATCCCAATAATCTGAAACCATTTTGCTTCACTTGGATGGCTGGTGGGTAGACGCAGCTTCCTTTACCGAGTCCTCTACCCCAAAGAAGGGAGATTTTGCAGGTAAAACACATAAACAAATGGCATTGAAATGGATGCTGAGAGGAATAAAAGAAATGGAAAACACAGTCCTGCACAGTAATGCACTCTCAGAACAAATACAGAACCATTTAAGTCATATGTATAATCAGAGCCTAGAATGAGTAGTCGGGTTAATACATAACAATTTCTTTGGCTTTGGGGGTTCAACATTCTAGGCAGGTGCCAGGGTGTCAAGACTGCATCACCTGGAAAGCCTTAATATTTTTAAAACATTAATATTCTTAATAACCTCTTTCTCGTGGCTGCTCAGCCCCTGCAATCCCATGCCTAGGCTCTTGGAGACATTTCTCGCCATAACTGAACAGTGTACAGAGCAGCCCCAGGGGTGGCTTCTTATTTTGAAAGCATTGTTAGCCTTCTAACACCAGCTTGCTGGGCTTTTCAATTTGGTACCCGTACCTGGTGTTTATCTTCCTTTGTTTACATGGAATTGGGGTATTTTCTCCCTATGTCATCAATCGCCAATATTTTTTATTTGGGGAAGTTATTTTCACTGTCAATCTTCCCTAAGTGCCAATAAGATGACAAAAGCAGTAGGCTTTTGAAAAAATCTAATAGTAATAAATTAGTCAGACTCTTTCCATTCAACTGTGTGCTTTTCATATGTGGATATAGCTTTATTGTATTCTTTTCAAGCCTTATTATAGCCATAAAGAATAAGCATTAGAACTCAGCCCTCCATGGTGGCTGCTTTTTGCCCTGCATAGCAGAGGGAGGGAAGCTTTGAGCCATTCAAGATGGCAGAGGGGGCAAGCAATGGAACAATATTTACAGGCTCGTCATTTAACATGACTTTGGCAAAACAACTTTCAAGAGTACCCAACGTCCTTCCTTTCCCCCCACCCTTATTTTTAGGGCATTTTGTAATTTTCTGGTTTAGCCCATTTTGTTCAGGTGGTTAACTAGGGATGCTGGTGAGGTCAAGATCATATGGTTATTATTCAATATTGTCCAATATTGGCCAATTGAGAGGCAAATTTATGCAATGGCAGAAGAATGGGTTCTAGAATCAGACAAATCTACTATGACTTTGGATTGGTTAATTAACCTCTCTGAGTCATTTATAATGACAAAAAATGAATAATATTATCCATTTTTCAGGGTTGTTAAGGAGAACTAAATGAGATGAAGTATATATATAGTCTGTCATATATTAGTTGCTCACCAGATAGACACGCTTTTATTAGCTTATTTTAAAAAAAAAATGTTTCCCAAACTCCAGATGGCATCTTACCTCTTTCTGGCCAGTTGTCTTCACAAAGGTTGAATCTCTAGCACCAAGGGAGTACTGGGCACATAATATGATCTCAATACACATTTAAATAAACAAAATGTGCACCGCTATCTTTAAGGACATTTCCATTTGTGGCATGTTCTGTATTCAGCAGAGGAACTCCTTACTTCTCTTCTCTTCTTTGGGCAATGGTATATTTGAATAGGCGTCAATGGGCTCTGGAAGCCAAGAGGGAAAACTGTGCTCTAATGAGAGGAAATGGTGGGGACCAGGCCCAGCAGATGACCCCAGGCACCCAACACATGTAGGAACCTTCTGTCCTATCTATCTACCCTGAGCCTCTGGAAGAAGGCCATGCCACTTTACTGGGCTGCTTGGCCCGCCTACCCTTTCTTTGCCCAGACATGGAATGTGGACCCTCTCTCCTCTCTCTCCAGATACACTGTAGGGCTCTTACTAACTTGTTGCCTGCTTTCCCCTAGTTTCCCACCATCTGGGCCCCGCTTTTCACTTCTCTGCAAGACTGATACTTAGAATTGATTCTGTCTTCAAACTGTCTCTATCAGGGGGAGAGGAAAAATACTAGAAATGAGTCCATATTGAATACACAGAGACAACAGGGTCAAAAGAAAGGGAAGGTTTAGATAAAAGTGGGGTTGGGTGGGGAGAAGTAGAAGCATTACTGAGTGAAACCATGTTTATGATGACTTCCCAAAACAACAGAAGAGGGAGCTTGAGAGTTGTGAGTTCATAAAAGTTGTCCTGGGCCATCTTTTCATCCTAAGAATGTGTACAACTTAATCACTCTTGAAAATGAGCCACAGAAAAAGTTCGGTTTGATTCCTATGAAAATGACTATAAAGAAGAGAATATAGAACAGAATAACACTTTTATAAGCAATAAAGGCAGCAAGAATGACATGCTCACAAAGATGATAAAGACTAGAACCACATTTTCTTATAATTACAATTTATTTAGTTTATTTACTTATTTATCTTAAAGTAATCTCTACACCCAACATGGAGCTCAAACTCATAGCCCCAAGATCAAGAGTTTCATGTTCTTCTGATTGAGCCAGCCAGACACCCCTGTAACCACATATTTTAAAACAAACTAACAGAAATCAAGGAAGTGATAAAAAGTAATAAAAGCATAAATCTAAGTTAGAAAAATTAAGAAAATAAATGATATAACAAAAGGAAGTTTTGAAAAGAAAGGAAGAAACACAGTATGAATTAAATATAGGAAAAATTATTTCAGAAGTTTGAAGATAAAATTGGAAGGAACTCAAAATATTAACATAAAAAACAGTTTAAGAGAAAATTTACAAGGGAGGGAATTTTTTAAAATAAATAAATGCAGGGCCACATGGGTGATTCAGTCTGTTACGCATCTGCTTTTAGCTCAGGTCATGATCTCAGGGTTCTGGTATGGATCCCTTCTTTGGATGCCGTGCTCAACAGGGAGTCTGCATCTCTCTCTCCCTCTGCGTCTCTTCCTGCTTGTGTTCTCTTTCTGTGTCAAATAAATAAAATATTTTTAAAAATGCAAAATAAATAAAGGAAAAAGAGATGAACATGACTCAAAAGAAAGTTAGATATAAAAAAACAAGAAAAATGATCATATATATATATATATATATATATATATATATATATACACACACAATAGGAAGCCTCAATGCAAAAAGCCAACATAATGGAGGAGATACTACAACTATAACTCAGTTAAATTTTTTGAAATAAAAAAGACAAAAAACTACATATTGAGAAGGCATGTCATGCATATGGGAAAATCAACACAGAATGACCAAAACGGAGGGGGAAAATAGCCTGGACATCCAGGCAAAAAGATCATATCACTTATAAAGGAAAGAAAATCAGATTGCTATTAGATTTTTGATGTTATACTTTATGTCTGAAAACAATGAAATAATATTATTAAGACATTCAAGGAACATAAAATATGAGCCAAAATTTTATATTCAGCCAAAAATTCCTGCTGAACTCAGAGCCCAGCACAAGGTGGGATCTCACAACTGATGAGATCATGACCTGAGCCAAAACCAAGAGTCAGGGGCACCTGGGTGGCTCAGTTGGTTAAGCAACTGCCTTCAGCTCAGGTCATGATCCCGGAGAGTCCCACATGGGGCTCCCTGCTCAGCGGGAAGCCTGCTTCTCCCTCTCTTACTCCCCCTGCTGTGTTTCCTCTCTCACTGTGTTTCTCTCTGTCAGATAAATAAATAAAATCTTAAAAAAAAAAAACACCAAAAGTCAGACACTTGACCCACTGAGCCACCCAGGCACCAAAAAGCATTTAAAAAAAAAAGAGCTTTAAAGGCTAAAGTCTTTATGAAGATAGAGCTGTTATTAACATCTATTAATAGGGTCCGTGGTCAAAGGAACGAGGCTGATACAAAAGTGAAGGTCAAGCAAAGCTTTATTTCATGCCAAGCATGGAGAATTACACTGGCCCAGGCCAGGGTCACTTCCCAAGAGAGAGAGTAGCCATGCCTATTCTTATAGGCTACCTTTTATAGGGAAAACCCCACCCAGAGCTGACCCCACTCAAGTAGCTTGCCTGAGTTAATTCTTTCACTCTGCTGTGATGATGAATACATTTAATCCCCATAGAGTGGTTTACCAAGGGATCTCCCTTGGTCAAGGTCAGGGAGGTTGAGGGGATTAACTGATTGGTCCTAAGTACCCGGAACTGGCTGCCCATTCTTAATTTGCCTCTCCATACCTCCCGGGACAGGAGTTTAAGGGGGTTAACTGATTGGTAGTCTCCCCCAACCTGGCTCGCCTTTGTTTTCCAGGGGCCTTTTGCCCATAATACCTGTAGCTGCTTTTCTGAATAAACAAGATGGCGGCTTGGACTTCTAAATAGGTCCTTACACCAATAACAGCTTTCATAAAACAAAAGTTAGAAAAAAGATAAGTAGAAGAAAAATATACATAAAGAGTAAATGACTAACACATTTTGTTTAATTCCAAACAGATCATTTAGGGGAAAATTATTAAGAATGCAGAAGACTTATGCAACTAACAGTCAAGTAGATCTTATAAAACTCTTCACCCCAATAATGGAGGATATATCTTTTCCACTGTACATGGAACATTCATGAAGATTGACCACATCTTTGGCCACAAAGAAAACTTCCACAAACTGTAAAGAATTTGATCCTGATCAAAATGCTGTAAATTAATTACAAAGTCAGACCATCTACTTGGAAATTTTAAGACTCACTATTCAATAAACTCTTAAGTCAGAGAAGAAATACTAAGTGGAATTATAGAATCTCTTGAAGCTAATGATAATCAGTAAACAGAAGAAAAGGCATATCTATCTATAATTAAATCAATAAAAATGAAATGGAGTTAATGAATTAGATAAACAACTTAAAAAAAGAAAAAGAACAAAAAATAAACAAGAAAAAGCAGAAAGATGAAATTAATAAGGAGGAAAGCAAAAATTAATAAAACTGGTTCTTTTCTTTTTTGGGGAGAGCACGTAAGTGGGATGAAGGGGCCAGAGGAAGAGGGAGAGAGGCACCACACCCAGGGCAGAGCCCGACACAGAGCCCTGATCATGACCTGAACCAAAACCAAGAGTCAGATGCTTAACTGATTGAGCCACCCAGGTGCCCCAGAAAAACTGGGTCTTTAAGAAAAAAAAATCATTTGGAAAGATAAACTGGTAACTGAATTAGTCAAAATCAGAAATGTCAAAGGGAAAAACCATCAAAACAGAAAAATTTTTAAATATTTGTAAGAAGCTACTTTGCACAACTCCATATGTAACTCTATTTGAAAATCTTGATAAAATGAATGCATTTAGGAAAATATGGCTTAAGGGCACCTGGGTGGCTCAGTCAGTTAAGCATATGCCTTAGGCTCAGGTCATGATCCTGGAGTCCCAGGACTGAGTCCTGCATCAGGCTTCCTGCTCAACAGGGAGTCTGCTCTTCCCTCTGCCCCTCACCCCACTCCTGCTCGTGCTCTCTCTCTCTCTCTCTGTCTTACTTTCTCTCTCGAGTAAATAAATAAAATCTTTAAAAAAAGAAAAATATGGTCTAGGAAAAAATACAGTTATAGAAAATACGGTTTACCAAACTGACCCCCATGGAGAGATATAAAAAGCCTGCTATACAATCTTCTAGATTTTTAGTTACATAGAGAAACTGACCAAAATAAATAGCAGTGATGTCCCTGGACACCCTGAGAAAACCCTTTCCCTAAAACATTATCACAGCAAATTTAAAAAGAAAAGCTGATGATATTGCATGTATAACCCAAGAAACCGTTTTGTTTTGATGGGTGAACTCCTCCTGGAATGAGCATGAGCCAACACGAGAGTCAATCCACACTCTGATAAGCACTAAAGCCTCCAACGTCCTTAGAATGGGAAGGAAAGCCCAGTTGTTGGAAAATAGGTCTCCTCCTTCCTTAAACCCTCCTTGTAAACTCCTAGCACTGCCCAGATGCTGTGTGAAGCTTCTGCCAATGCCATTCTATGGAGGCGCCCCACGCCCCTGCAGCATCCATCCGGTTTGCTGGAGTGAGCTCAATAAACCCAACTTTAATAACTTTAATAAACGCCCCATCCTAGAATTCGACTGTAATGACAAAAACGTAGTTTTAAAAAAGAAATCCAATCTGTGTCAAGCAGCTCTAAATAAACCCCACCCCCAGAAGCCTTTCTTCTCCCATCGGCTTTGTTTACCCCTCTGTCCATTGTTTTGGAGCACCTCCTTGTTACCCCAGTCTCAACACTGTTTGACTCCCCCTCTGGTCTCCTCTCTCTTTCCATTCCCTCATGATGTGGGTCAGCTTAGTCCTCTCAGGCAGAAAGACTCTTCCCCAGGAGGAGGCAGGGAAATGAGGTTTGGGTTTTAGGGTTCTTGGATGGACCAGGGGAAAGGCTTGTTAGGGCCTCTCTCTCCAAGCAGGCCCTCTAGCCAATGCACGGTGAACTCACAGCCTCCATTTTACCTTAGTAATAGTTACAAAACCACGGCTTCCCCTGAGAGGCTCCTACTGTGTGCCAGGCTAATGCTAGGTGCTTCATGCCGGGACTTCTCAAATTGTATGTACTCCAATCACCTGCATGGCCTGCTAAAAGGCAGGCTCTGATTCAGGATGTCTGATGGTGGTGCAGCAAAGACACGAGGGCTCAAAGCCGGCGGCCAAGAAAGAATTCTTGAGATGTCTTTGGTGCAAAATGGTGGTTTTATCCAAGCACAAAGACAGGGGTAGGAAGAGCTGCCCTGAGATTGTGAGGAGCGGCCCATAATGTACTTTCAAATTCGGAGGGGGTTGGGGATAGCCTAAGTCTCTAAGGAATTTGGAAGCAAGGTTTCCAGGACCTTGAGGAGCTAGCTATTGTTGAGCAAAGGTCATTTATTACTGTCTAATAAAACCTCAGTCATGAGACCCCTCAGATGAATGTTAGTGGGTCATGTGCTTGGGGGATGTCTGCCAACATGTATCTTGTGGGGAGGGTGCAGGTAGAGATAAAGGAAGTTTCCAAAGGAAATTTTATGTTAAAGTAGACCTACAGGATCCTGGGGGTTGGGCTAAGACTGCCTTTAGCCCTCGGCAAGTATTAACATGGCGGCTGCTGTGTTCCTAGAGGAAGGTCACGCTGCCCATTTCAAGGACATGTCAGCGGGCTCTGTTGGGCTGGCTGAGAGACAGGGGCCCCCAAAATGGCGGACATTGCAGATTGGGTCAAGATGGCCGATCTTGCCGCCAAAGCAGCCGTGGCCACCAGGTCATCTCCAGAGGTCATTTCGATCTCCAGATCAAAACCTAGATGGAAAACCAAAACTTTCCATCTGGGGCTCTCCAGCCAGGGATCACCCACCCTCGTCTGGACTTTCCTCACCCCCAGCCAATCACCTAGGGACACGATGTTCCCTTGCCTAACATGGGAAAAGACCCACCCAAATCCAGACTCAGAACCAATAAGGCTTAAAAACCCCTGCATTCCCCAACCCTGGCGCGACTTCTTCCCCAACTCTCCTCTCCTGAGTCACGGAACCTCAACCGAGGGTGCTGGCAATAAAGCTCATCCTATGGATCATTTTGCCTTGGGGTCTCATTCATTCGCCTAAAAAACCTTACAGGCTCTAGGTAGTAAGAAAATTTGATTTTTCCTTTTCTCTTTGTTTCCCACATCAATGGGACCCGAGTCTACATTTTTGACGTGTTCTCTGTTAGAGGCGATGCTGCAGGGCACGCTTTGAGGAGGAAGGCTTTCTATGCGCCATCTTGGTCCAGCCTCAAAATAAGCTCTCATGATAGAGTTTCTTAATCCTGATCACACGGTGGGGTGGTAGGGGGGTATTTAAAATCTTCTAATCCTCAGTTGCAGCTGTACTAATCATGTCACTATACCTGGGAATGAGGCCAAAATGGCTCCAGTACAAGCTAAGGTTGTGAGCCACTGCTATGTGGACTAATAGGACTATTGGTACCCCCATTTTATGGCTGAAGAAACTAAAGCTTAGAGAGATGAATTACTTTATCTAAATTCCTACTCACAGTCAATGATGGAGGTAGGACTTGAACCCAGAACTATCCGACTTCAGAATCCATTCCTATTACCACTCCTCTCTATGGACTTCCACAGAGACAACGCTAACTTGCGATCTTTGTTGTTTCCTGAGGAAAGAAGACTCACCCACATTAAACCATTAGAAAACAGCCCTAGCCCACAGATGCCCCAGTGCTAATACTCTCAGGGTGACTCATGGCCCTTTAGCACCTGGAGGGTGGAAAGCTCTGCTTGGGGATGAAGGTGACTGCTGCTCCCTTCCACCCAGCTCAGTCTCTGGAACTGACTATTCACCTTTGGTTCTCTAGCTTGTCAATAAATGCAGATGGGTCAGAGTATTTTCTCTCCCATTGAGATTTTAAGTGTAAGAGAAAGCCAGGTGCATTAAATCAGTGTAATTACCCCTGAAATGCTTGTGATTGAGAAAGTGGATTCCCAGAGAGAGAGAAACTCTCCAAGGCTTTATCAAAGTGGAATTGTGAAGCCTCGGGCTGGATGGAAGCCAAATGTCTGCCCCTTTCTGATGGGAAGTAAAGGATTCCCTGAGGGATGGATGTGCTGGCAATGGCTAGGCTTATTCTTCCATCTGGGGATTCATTAATGAGGGCTTAGCTTCAAAGGCAGATAACAAGCTAATCAAAAGGGGAAGGGAAGCCCTGCAAATCATGCTGCCTAATGAGTAATGCCACAAGTGCAGATGAGATGGTAGAACAGGTGGGGCGATGGAGGGGGGGTGGGTTGTCTTCTTGGTTATGTTGTGTCTGACCACTGATTTGGAACCAAAGAATCAGTAGAGAAATCAATCCCAGGATAAGAGTATTTTTGAAGTCAGTAATGTCACAACCCTCTGATGCCAGCCACCTCCCTCAATCTTCTTTGCCCCATCACCATCTCATCATTCCAGAAACAGACCAATGAGCCCCACTCCAACAAGCATGCCACTTAGGACCAAGGTCAAACCCACAGCTGAGCAGGAATAAGAGCCCATATGAGAGGCTTCCTGTGGCATGTGTGTTTCAGAGAGAATACAGAAATGCACTGTTTACACTCAAGAATTCAACTTCTGCTTTATGCTTGAAAATAGGTATTGGGAGTATCATCAAACTGAATATTATTCTGTGTTTGAGATGCTAAGTTCTGTAGGTCGGGAAAGACATGGCCAATGTAACAAAGGTAGTGTACATTTGTCTTGTTTTCTTTCTCCCCACATGACATCCTTGCTGTTTCCTGTTGTCCACATATCTAAGCACTGGCTTAAACATTTATGGATGATCAGTGCATCTACAGAGATGAAGGAGGCCTGCAGTCTTGCCCCAAATATCACTTTTGTAGATCTTCTCTAGTTTTAGCTCTCCTGTGCATCATAGAACTTGGAAAAATCTGAATTTTGATATGCCACCAAATTGATCATCTGCATCATCTCTGTCTTCTCAGGTGTCTTTCTTTTGCCCATTCCTCTGTTTCCTGTGTTTCTTTCTCTCTTCATCCTGCCCCAAGATTCAAACTCTTTCCTTCCTTTCAGCATGAAGAACCATCAACTTCCCATCTCCCCCTTGAATCTTACCCATTCAGCAGCTGGTGGTGGCTCCTGATGTGACCTCTGTCTGTTACAGGAACTCAAAACCCCTATGCAGGAAGAAGAGCTGGTGAGGTGTGAGGCCTCTCCACTCCAGGTAGAATCCTCTTCCTCCTTCCTGAGCATCTAAAATTCACAGAGATAGCTCGCAGTGTTACAGGCAGTTTTTTGTTGGAAACCCTCAGCAAATCTACATAGTAGATTTATCTACCTACCTCCCCAATAAATTACAAAGCCCTCCCTCCATAACTTGATTAAGAAAAGCTCTATGCCAAGCCACTCATTCCTAATACATAGTTTCCCTTAAGACGGTGGAGAATAAGATCTACAAGAAGATGGAACACATAGGACACCTTTCATTTTATACAGCCACCGCGTTGCTCTCTTATCTCTAAATCTGTGGTTATCTGCCTGGCTCCACCACTGGAATCACTTGGGGGCACTTATAGGGCTCCAACCCCCAGGCTGTGCCCCAGATCTTTTGCATCTCAATGATGGTGGGGGGGGGGTAGGCACCAGTAGCATTTTGATGATAATAGTTTTCAAATTTGGTTGTACACTTAGAATCTCTTGGGAAGGTTTAAAAAATATTGAAACCTGGAACCACCCCCAGAAGTTCTGACTAATGGATGTGGGACACAGCCTGGGCACTGGGGGGTTAAAAATCTCCCCTAGGTGAATCAAATGCACAGCCAAGGTTAAAAACAGATGCTCTCACCATTTTCTTCTTTAAACTTTCTAGCCTGGGGTTCAGCTGAGAAAACTCTCTGCTAATAAAACAGGTAAACAAAAATACCTGTCATCTATGGGTTGATCTTCTTTCCATAGTGATTTACTGCACTGAATCTACAGACAATATGGAGTTGTTTGGGCAGAAAGCTTGCAGTTGTTGGTTTTACTGTACTAGTGCCCCACCTCCTTGACCTGCAGTCTCCTAGTGTGGGCCAGGATGAAACTATGAACAACAAATAAGAACAACTAGGGTAACAGAGCCTCTCGTACTGAACTTCCACTTTTAACTGAATTCTAATAACTAGTTGCTAGAGGAACTCAGATAATGCAACCTTCCCCAAAAGAATTCTGTGACTCTTAAAAATACTTAAGAAAAGAATTTATCTTGTATATGGGATCACATGAGTTGGTGATGGGACAGTAGCCTGAAGACAAGGAATCAGAAGTACTGTAAGCTCAGGGCATTGACTTACTTTACTGTCTCCACATCTGGAGAAAGATAAAGATTTGTTGAAAATCATAGGGGGAATTAAAAAAATTATTTCAGAATGTTTAAGTAGGTAATTATTGGGAATAGGAGGGGAAATGAGAGATCCTAACAATTTGTTAGGATCATATCCATGGCAGGAGAAAAAACTTTTTTTAAAGATTTTGTTTTATTTATTTGTAAGAGAGAAAGAGCATGGGTGGGGGGAGAGGAAGAGAGAAGGAGATGCAGACTCCCTGCTTAGCAGGAAGCTCGATGTGGGACTGAACCCAGGACCCTGGGATCATGACCTGAGCCAACAGTAGACGCTTAACTGACTGAGCCACCCAGGTATCCCAGGAGAAAATATTTCTAAGGAAAACATTAGACCTAGGAAGGTTACAGTTTCAGGCTGGTGAGACACTTAGGCACTTCTAGCATTTCAAGAGTGCATGTGTATGTAGAAAAATATACTAAGAAATAGAAGTGTTTATCTCAATAAAGGTTATAAATGTGGAGCCAATAGAAAAGTTCCTTTTAAATTTGAAGTGATGAAATAGAGCTCAGATTGCTGATTCTTAAATTCTATCGTTTGCTCAGACAATTCTATGTGTCCTCACTGCTTTTTAATCATTATTTAAAAATATTTATTTGCTAGTGAAACAAGATATTGGTTCTGGGGTAAGCAAGAAATATAAGGCATGATGTCCGACTTAATACCTTCCTTGACTAAGAGTCAGTTCATAGAGATCACATAGTTAACAGGTCTGGCTGTGCATTGTGATTGGGAAAAAATGGTGGTGGAGTTGCCAAAACTTGTGCAGAAATGGATCACGTGGCTTCCTTCCCTTCACTATCCTTAACTACTCCTGAGTAATTGTGCTAATTAAGTGGCTAAAAAAGCAAGCAGTGGTAAAAAGGACTGAGTTACAGAAACCTAGGGAATCCCGATGGATCAATTACATCCCCTGCATAACTGCCAGTTGACTGTGGACCTAAAGGAAGGGAATCCCATATGCCTAGCCTTCTCTAGATATGACATCAATTCACTTTGGGAACATATCTATGTAGATGTCTACATGGTGGATCAAGCCAATTAGTGTGTGGTGTTTGAGACCCAGGGAGTTCTCTCCGAACTGGCTTATTACAAAGAGCCACGCAGAAAAAAGGCAGGCGTCAGTTTTCTGATTGCCCTATATTGCAGCATTCCCACCATGTAGGACTCTTGCCTTTGCAAGTCTACCACAGCATGGATCAACAGTTAGGACAGAGATAGCTAAGGTCTAAACCAACCTCTATGAAGCCAGGACTATGACTCCCTTGCTCTCAGATGAATCTCAGCACTTCCTAGCACAGTCCGTACTCAATGTGAATTGCTAGTGTTCAGTAGACATCATTTCTCACTCTCTTGGTCATCCATCACTCTCTAGGCAGGTGGGGGGTTGCTTGTAAAGTTTGGGATCAGTCATACCTCAATGGGGAAAAAGAGACCCAGATGATGGTATTGACTTTGTGCTAAACAACCTTATGAATTTACTCAAGCCACCTGAAATCTGTGCTCAGCATTCTCCTCTGGACACTGCACATATCTTCACCTTTTTGTTAACCTTACAATGGTATTTTAGTAATCAAATGGATTAAAGAAAAATGAAAGTACTCAAAGACATTTGTCTTTGTGTCCATGGAGTCTTGTTCATAGCAGGTCCTCATAACTTTAAAGTGATCTCAAAACTCCTGTTTTCAGTTCTTACATACTCAGATTATTCTTTCTTTTCTTGGAGTCAGACGTAGGAGGAGCCAAAGGCCATGGACATCCTCAAATTTTGAATTTTATAGTTACCGCATCTACTCAATGATCTAATTACAGATTCTTGCTCACTGACACTCCCTATCTTCCCATAACATATGGGATATATGGGATATCCCTATTTTCATGCCTTTGCCCGGGCCCTTTCCCCTCACCTGGAGTGGCCTTCCTTCTTTTACCAGTATAACTGAATTCTGCATATCCTACAAGTTTCTTCTTTCAAGCCATCCCCAGTAGTAGTCTCTCCTTCCTTAGAATGCCAATGTTGCTTCATATAATTATCATTTTAATGTGTAAATGTTTTGTCCATCCAATTAGATTATAGGCTCCATTAATACATCATACCTTTCTCTGGAGCCAATAAGAAACATATACTTGGGGCACCTGGGTGGCTCAGTCATTAAGCATCTGCCTTCATCTCAGGTCATGATCCCAGAGTCCTGGAATCGAGTTCCATATCTGGATAAGCATAGAAAATCCAAGAAAATTTTGCATAGATAGTTTTGCAGATAAAAAGAAGTGATGAAATGTATGTGTGATCTTCAAGTGAATCTAAAGATTGGGGAGCCAGTTAACTTGTGCCAGTATAAAGAAATCAAGTGGCTGCGGTTGAACAATCATGCTTCTTATCGCATGAGGATATGGACATAGTCCTCCAAACAGTTGTTTAGCACCTTGACAGTCACAGGGTGACTTAGTGAGACCCTGACTGGGAACTGTCCTCAGTTGTGGTGCTGAACAGTTAACTGAACTTGATCTAACCAGAGATTTTGGAAATGCAGCAGTCTAAACAATGAACAAGAACAGTTTTGGGGAAGGTCCATTTTGGGGTGTCCTTCGGGCCCCTCAAAATTCACAGTGCAAGAAAATTGATTTCATTTTAGTCACCTGTTCTCTCTCTTATATTCCTTATTTCCTGGCATCTCTGCTTCTTAAATAACTTTAAAAACCATCACCTTTTCATTCCCATTGTCACTGAAATTATTTCCTAACTGATGTCTCTCAAACATCTTGCTCCTTGGTGGCTGTGATTAACAATTTCCATTCCCAATGCCTATAGAAATTAATCCAAGGTCATAAAAATGGGAGAAGCTGCAGCAAGGCACTCCAGAAACTCTGGCAGTTAAAGTATAAATATCAACTCATAATAGATGAGAATGATACATGAAATCTCCATGGAGATAAAAATAGTTTCAGGACCAGAAACAGCAAGAGTAAACAGCCTGTCTATGTGATCCAGACCAATCCCAGGCAAAGTGAAGGGGATGTTCATGTTTAAAGATCTCTGAAGAGGGGCGCCTGGGTGGCTCAGTTGGTTGAGCGACTGCCTTTGGCTCAGGTCATGATCCCGGAGACCCGGGATTGAGCCCCACATCTTGGCTCAGGTCATGATCCTGGAGACCCGGGATCGAGCCCCACATTGTGCTCCCTGCTCGGCAGGAAGCCTGTTTCTCCCTCTCTCACTCCTCCTGATTGTGTTCCCTCTCCAGTTGTGTTTCTCTCTGTCAAATAAATAAAATCTTAAAAAAAAGATCTCTGAAGAAAATATGTCATTCATAAGGAATAGGGGTACCATCTGCAGATGATAGGAAGGTGAGTTTGCAACAACGAAGGGCTGACAATGTTGGTTCAAGCATTGCTCAGGCAGCTTGTCTACTACTTGTCACAGATGCATCTTTGTTTGGTGAAAAGGATATATATGTTATTCTCAGTTTGTGGCTCTACCCTACTCTGGTCTTGGGAGGCTGGCCTGAATGGACTGCAACCCTGGGTTCCTTTGCCCTCTGGATTTATACTGGGTTTAGTTAATGGAGAATATAATCTGGAGATTAAAAATAGAAAGGAGCATGAGGTTGGGTTATTGGTTTCTCCAGTTCAATTCCATGCTGGCGGTCCTGATTTAACACCATAGCTTCAGCATTTTGGCTTCTCCTAAAGCTCTCTCTCTGACTTCCAGCTGCTTCTATTCTGTCACTTTTTCTAGCCTACAGGAAATAATGGTGGTATTGCACTGTCCCCCAAATTACCCAATTCAAGCATGCCATCTGTTTTCTGCTAGATCCTTGATCAAGGCCTGATATCATTAAGCATTCATATCCCAACTCCCTTGCCCCAATCTCATCCTCACCAAGCATTATTCTGTTTAAAAATTGGTTTCACATGTAAATCCATCTACACAGAGAGAATGTATGGGTCATGTTGATCCAACCATTCTGTTCTGCCTGGCATTTATACTTCTCATTGTTAATTAAGAAATTGGCATTCTAGTTTGTACTTTCTTATTAAATTAGGTTTGTTAGTACAATTCAGTGTGTCTGGGATTAATGAATCTGAGGTGCTGCCAAAAATGAAGGTCTGACTGAATTCACCAAGATGATATTATCCTTGGAGGCTCTGGTGACCATCCACTCCCACCCACTCCCCAAGCTCCATAGGGTTCCTCACCCATGTCATGCTTTCATGCTTCTGGGCTTTTATTCAGCTTGTTCTCTCTCTCTATGGACCACCCTCTCATCTCTTGGGTCATTCCTATGAATCCTCCAAAGCACTATTCAGGCATCACTTCCTCTGTGGAGTCTTCTTTATCTTTTCTAGAAATAATCTATTTTGAAGCTACTTATGGAGCATCATTGTACCAGAAATGTCTTGGGAGTATGGGAGTAGCTCAAAACAGTTCACAACATGCAGTTTCAAAGATGCTTATATATCATGTAAAATGATATTTGAAAAACCCTATCTAAATGACAAAGTAAAACATCTGACAAGTATGTGCAATGGGGACAGGGGAATGTGGACAATGGTGGGCTGGTGTTTAGGGAGAAGGCTACCTCAAATGATAGTATTTGACTTTGTTGATGAATGACTGTAATAGGCAGGGATAATAAGGAATAAAGGACTTTGTGGGATTTTTTGGGAGGCGGCAGCTGGTTCATAGCATCTGTCTGGGGTCTGTCAAGCTTGTAACTAGCCTCTGAGTGCATATTAGCCCTCCCACTTTAGTCCCAGCTGACTGGACCAGAAGTGTGTACCAAATCAAAGGGCAGTCATTCTACAGACTGGCCAGAGACATAGGAAGGTACAGACATGAGAACTGCCCTATTATATAAATAGGTCGAAGATAACCTATATGTATTGGGTCCCAGGTTGATCATGTCTTCATGGCAGGCTGAGACTTGTTAGCTCAAAAGCCCAGAGGCACCAAACTCAACATTTTACATATTATTCTAAAAATAGCCCAAAGAAGTAGATTTTTAGACATTTAGGGTCCATCTGCTTGGCATACCCTAAGAAACTACATCCAGTATCTACTGGCCATTGATAAGACAGAAACCTTGTGGTTATAAGTCTCCAATCTGCTCCTGCCACTAGGAGCTGTCTGACCCAGAGACCCTCCACTGTTACTGAGTGACGTCACCTAGTCAGGCAAACCTCCTCCCCAATCCCCCTCTCCCTTCAGATTCCCTTGCCCTCCCTTCCTGGATAGTGTGCTATAAGCCTCTGGACAGTCTCATGCAACTGTCCAGACTGTTGAGACTTCCCCTCTCACTCAACCATGTCCAAGCACTGCTCAATGAAGCTTTTTGTGTGTTACTGCCTCTGTATTCATGTCTTTTTCCTTGATCAGCCCTCAATTCCCCAGATCTCCTATAATCACACACTGGATACTGATGAGCTCAAACCATCAGAGTCCTTCTTTGGGGGAGTTTTAATTTGAGGGGGAGAGATCATGAGTATTTGGCAGCAGGGAGCAGAAACAGAAAGGCATGCAGAAAAAAGGAGGGAGTAAGTAGGAACCACAAGGCAGCAGGAGCCATGAATCAGATGGAAGGGGAAGAGTACTCAGTCAGTGGCAGTAAAAGATAAAGCATAGGCAAAATGGGCTGGAGTGATGGTGAAACAGTGGGTAGGAAGCCACGGATACATACAGCTAGCTATGGAGGAACAAAACAATATATAAGTACCCGAAAGGGCATTTCAGCTCCTGAACTACATTCTGGTCTCCACAAGGTCAGTGTCCTGGTTCCAGCCCTGCCATGAGGACATACCACTCAATGTAAATTTCATTCTGAAAGACAATAGCACCTTTCCCAAGGCAACACTAGTATGTCTGTATTCTTCATCTCTGAAAGAATCAGCTTCCACATGGGCTACAGGAAGAATGTGGGCAAAGCCTGGAGTGGGGCAGTATGTGGTGTTTGGGAGAATTCCAAGAAGTTTGATATTTCTAGATAATAAAGTAGAGATCGGACGGTTGGTGCAAATGAAACTGCAGAAGTAATGGGGCTAGGTCATGCAGTCCTTGTGTGTGCCCTGCTGAGAGTCCCCAGTGTCATCTTTCAGGAAACCAATGGGCCAGTAGTGATGCATTAGACTCATATTCTCATCAGGTCACTTTGGTAAAGTGTAAGGACTTTGAGAAGGGCAAAGCTGGAGGCAACTAGCAATCTGGACAGGAGATGAGAGAATGCTTAGCAGGAATGAAGAAGATGAGACATATTCAATAAGTATTCAAGGGATAAAAGCAGCAAGAGTTGATAACTTATTGCCTCTCAGGGTGGAAAAAATAAATCCATGATGGGTAATTCCTGTTTTTCAGATTTGGGCACTGGATGAATGAGATGCCATTGACTGAAATGGAAGATGTAATTCGGGATGGAGAAGGGAGGAGGAAGAGGAAGAAGCTATGTTTGAGGGATGCATAAGGCATTAGAGAAACCCAGTGGGCAGCTGGCTCCATGCATTTTGGTTTCTCAGTGAGTCCTATGTCACTTCTCAGCAGTATCCACCATTATTCCCTCATCCTTGTACTCTCAAGTCTGTGCCCTAGTATAGACCAATCCTCCAAACCTCTCCTCCATCCCAAAGCCTTCCTCTGGTATGCCAGCAAAATTTCCTGTCATCAACACCTTCTCAAAGCATTCCTTCTTTCGGGACTTGAGTGGGCTCACCTTCAAAGGCCATTTTTTGCTTATAGCTCTTCCAACTGAAGGCTGGTTTTTATTTATTTTCCCCTCACACAGTACAAGTTCTTTAGGACCAGGAAGTGGAGTTGGAGTTCTTCTTGATTCCCATTTCCACACATCAACCATTTCTTTCGGAAAGCTTTCGTTCCTTTGAGGATCACTCCATTTGTCTTCTCTCTCTTCTCTTTCATTATTATAAATCACCAACATCCTCATCACTTTCTCTCATTTGCCAAAGAAGGTGGGTTCTATTTTCATGGTCTTCTTCTCTCTTCAACATTTGCTTCATTCCTCGTGAATAAAGACTTCTACTTCTGTATGGACAAATCATCTGCCACCTTGGATCCTCAGTTCCTTGACTTAATCATCTCTAAAGACTTCTCCATTTTGCCTCAGACATTCATTCCTAGGGTCAAACTTCTGAAAGGGCAACTTCAAATATCCCATTCTCTAACTACCACGTCCTATCAAAGACTCCACTGAAACTATCTTTTAACCTTAGTGGAATCTTTGGACTTTTGGTCTTTACCTTGTATCACTATCTAGGGCTATGAGTATGGTAATTAAGAACATAGGCTTCAGAGCTAGTTGCCAGGTTAATTTCTGGGAAAGCCTAAGAAGGTGAGAATATAGCAATTTAAAAAATGAATCCAGATTCCAGAGTTTATCTTGGTGGTTGGGAAAAGACAGTATGAGCACTGCAGAGAGATGGACATCACTAATAGGTGGTTTTCACTATAGTCCATAGCAGGAAAGCAGAAGAAATGCTGGAGTCCATCCCTCACATAATTCTCTCACCACTTATTGTCTGCCTGCAATGTTTTTTGGCTCAATCACTGGGCACTTAATTACACACTCTTTAATTTTTCACATCTGTCTGTCTGGGGCCTAGAATGTGGTCATGGAAAGCCCCCAGGGCCTGTATTCAAAACAATGAGTTTCAGATTTCTCCCTGCAAGGTCTTGAGCAAATCATTTAACTGCACCTGGACATGTAAATAACAGTCCTGACCTCATCAAGTTATTGTAAAGATCAATGAGATAATAGATGAAAAAAAAATACATGGTAAGCTTCAAAATGTTTTAAGAACATAAGGTCTACCATCTCCCAGTTATATCTGAGAATAGGAATTTTGTGTTCTTTGCGTGATTCATCAGGCATGGTGCTCAGGTATTTATTGAATGAATGAGTGACTTAATGAATGAATGAATGAGCGAATCAGCCTAAGAGCAAGCTGAGTCTCAAGCTTTTTGGTCCCAGTCCCACAAAGAGAATTTGCTACTTTGTCAAGTTAACACAGTTAATATTATTTATTTGTTCATTAATTCATTCACTTGCTTGACAAACATACTCGCTGCCTACCATGTCTGGTAATATGTGGTCCTACTTGCTGTCTCAACCAAAACTTTGTGCCTGTCCACCAACAGTGCACAAGGATTCCTTTTTCTCCACATCTTCACCAGCACTTGGTACTCCTTTTTGAGTCAGCCATTCTGATAGTTCCCTGATGATTAGTGAAGCACAGCATAGGGAATATTGCCAATGGTATTATAATAGTGTTGCATGGTGACAGATGGTCGCTACACTTGTGAACATAGCACAAAACAAAAACAAAACAAAACTGTGCCTCTCTCAGGAATTTCTTTTGAAATCTATCCTACAGATAAGGAATTGGAAGCACCAAAAAGTTAAGTAACTTGCCTGAGGTCACACGGGTAGAGAATTACAGAGCTTGAAATACAGATAAAGCTCCTAGATATACACAGAAGCCCACACTGAAGGGTGCTCCCCAAAGAGTATGGAAAAGACGGAACAACGGTTTCTAACACACAGGTACAGCCAGGAGAGGACGCAGAAAACTCAGCTTAGAGTCCTTTAGGGTTGGTATCAGAGTGGCGGTTACCTTAGATCATATTTTCCAGAAAACAGCCTCTAAGACAGGAATTTGTGTGCTGGATGCTATGAGGGTCTGAAGAGGGCAGGTGGAGAAGTTGGGTATTGGCCTCAACCAGCCTCATGGGGAGCTCTGGAGCTGACATGGCCCACCAGTGAGTTGGGATGGGGAGGTGGGCTTTTATACCTCGGCATGGACCCGTCTTTGGATGCCAACTGTCCCTAGAGACAGAGGAGGACCTTGGATGAGGCAGCTTCCCAGGGAGGGACTGAGCTATAAGTGACAGCAAGTGACACTGCAGCAGCCGGAGGATTGAGTGCCTTGGTTCTGAAGGTAGGTGTGGACAGAGAATCACATCCTCTACCACAACGTTCTGCGCACTTCTAAAAATCAAGTGTATTAACTAGCCTGGCTTGATGGACTTAGATAGAGGTAGAGACATGAGAAAAAGCAGAACTTCCAAGACAGGGGCTAGCAATCCCCATAGGAAACAGAGGTTTCCTCTCATCACTAAGCTCCTCTGCCAGGGATAGCTGTAGGGGCCATCCCCTCCTGGCACCAGGCTGCCTTTCCATGAGCTAGCCCAAACTCCTTGCTCAGTGTCTGAGTTCCCCTGGAGGCATTTGGGCTTCCTGTGTGGCCAGGCGGCAGAAACTGAGGACAGAGAAAGTTTAGGAAACATCCCGAAATGACTCTGGAGGAGGTAGTCTCTGTAAAGACTTCAAAGCCATTTCTTTATAAGTGACTTGAGCTCAGTACTCTTTGTTAATACTTGTAGGAGCATGCTGAAGCAAAAACAGGATTAATTTGCTGATAGTCAAAGACTTTTTACAAAAGTTGAATTTTGTACATGTTTATGAAACATTCGTAAACATTTTTCACAAACCTCTGGAAAACAGATTAGAATATGGAACTGTTATAGGAAAAAGTTTAACTGAAAGATGAAAAACTTAAGATGCATTAGTGCTGTGGCAACCAGCCAGATCACTCCAATTATGTCCCTAATTGTGTCCATAAATAATTTATAACCCACCATTTGCATCTGCGGCAAAGGGTTTCTAACAGCAAATGCTTAAGGAGCTGGTAAGGCAGCTAATGATTTCTGATTTTGAATTCATCTGAACTCCTATAGGCTGATTTCATGGCCCCTCTTGAAGAAACTCAATAGGGATTACCAAGTGTAGTTAGAACTGTCTTCAGTGTGTAGTTGGAATAAAATGTTCGAGAAGCAACGAGCTCAAATCTCCTCGCTGTTAACTTTACCACTGGATTTCATTTATGGTCAACAGCCATATCCATGAAAAGCAGAAATAAAACAGAAAGTCAAGCTTCCAGAGGTCCTGTGATTAGCACTCAGATTCCTCTCATTTCTTCATCAGAAGCAGAAGTTAATTTTTGCTTCTGTGAGAGTCTGCACTGAGTGTTTCAGGTGTTCATAGTCTGCCTGTGGATTTCCACAGCTTCTCTAGGTCTTACTTTTGAAAATTTTTAATTGAAGCATAAAAATATATGTATAATATGATGGATGGAATGTACATGTCTTAGCTTTAGAGCTCAACGAACATTTTTATTAATGGATTCACTCATGGGACCACCACACACACTGAGACATAGAACAATCCAGCTCTCCCAAATGCTCTTGTACTCCTTCCCAGGGTGCTCTGCCTCTCAGTGCAAACAGCCAAAGAGTGAAGCAAAGGCTCTGAGGCTTCTTTACGACAGGATTCTTGTGCTGTCCATTGCAAAGAACCACTGAAAACACTTCCTCGGTGAGTTCAACGTCTCAGCAACTCTGAGAAGACCATTTTTAAACTCAGAGGCCCCAGAGAGTGTTTGATGGTGAGATGCCAAAAGCCACTGAAGTTTGCAAAACCCCTTCTCCCATCCAGAATATTCTGTATCCAAATATTCTGTAATCTCTGGAAGGCACGTGCATAACCACACAGGACAGGTGACAGTGTGGATGTCCTGTTTGGCCAAGGGGACACTTGGAGACCATCCACCATTGGTCATTGCTGAAAGATGAGACTTAGGCTCCCCAGAAGCCCCATGTTGCCAAGAGCTTGTAGGAAGATTGCATTCCCTGGAATGAGTATCCATCCAGGATTGTGCCTAGTGGCGGGTGGGGGAGGTAGTTTTCTCTGTTATGCGTGGCTTTTGAGCCCTGGGGAGGGGGAGCTACTAGCTCATACTCACTGTACATTTATTAAGTGCAAGGCACTGGGGTGAACACTTCTCATTAATCTGCAACTGCATTGACCAATAACTCCATTTAGAAATAATGAAACAGAGGGGAAGACGCAGCTAGTAGAAGTTAACTTCGGGTTTATTCACGTACCAGGCACTGTGCTGCTTTGCCTGCATGTGAGCAAAAGCCCTGTTCACAAAAAGCTGGAAGCTTCGGAGGGGGCCAGGGACTGGGAGGTTGGCCCCAGAGTGTGGTTTAGCAGGCGCGGGGCACAGCTTTCACTGGTTTGACCCCGGGGAGGAGAAGGGGAGCTTGGTCAGGAAAAGCCTCTGAGCAGAGTCGCCGGAGCAGAGGGCTGGAGAGGAACAGGTGGCTCTGGGCAGAGGGACAGCCAGGTGCTTACCCCAAATGGCCCCAATGCATCCCAGAGTTCCCAGGCGCCCTGGTCATGCAAAGACACTCTCCCCTCCCTCTGCCACCCCCCACACACAGGGGCTCTGGCTTTGGGCTAGAAGAGGAAGCACAATTCACCTGACTTATGAGTTCATTAAATTCCTGCAAAGCAGCACTTTATAAATGAAACCCTTATTTCCTAGAGGCACAAAGTTATAAGCTGGAGTTTTGTTTCCAGAACTTCATTTATTTCATAAAAATATAAAAATCAATTATGAAAATAAAACAAAATACATAAAACACACCCACATATATGACAAGGATTTATCAAGCAAAAAAAACAACAGTGAACAAGAGGAAACTAAGAAAGGTTAAATTGGGTAGACTTTTCTCCAAGGGCTGGACTGGCCAAGGTTTCCTAAAGCATGAGTTAAATAGGCATCTTCTCTGTTCTGAAGGCTTTTGAATTGAGATCAAAACCAGCGGCATCTTTTTTTTTTCCTTAAGATTTTATTTCTTTATTTGACAGAGAGAAACATAGCGAGAGAGGGAACACAAGCAGGGGGAGTGAGAGAGGGAGAAGCAGGCTTCCCGCCGAGCAGGGAGCCCGATGTAGGGCTCGATCCCAGGTCTCCAGGATCATGACCTGAGCCGAAGTCAGTTGCTTAACCAACTGAGCCACCCACGCACCCCAGGGGCATCTTTCTTAAGGCTTCTCATGGCAGGAAGGCAGCTGAACCTTTGAATACATAGTTGCTGTTCTGGTCAGCTCTTTTGCTTCCTTAGAAGTTGTCAGATGGAGGCTCTTGGGTGACTCAGTTGGTTAATCGTCTACCTTCGGCTCAGGTCATGATCCCTGGGTCTTGGAATCGAGCCCCGTGTTGGGCTCTCTGCCCCTCCCCCTATTCATTCTCTCTCACTCTCAAATAAATAAATAAAATCTTTTTTTTTCTTTTTTAAGATTTTATTTCTTTATTTGACAGAGAGAAACACAGCGAGAGAGGGAACACAAGCAGGGGGAGTGAGAGAGGGAGAAGCAGGCTTCCCGCCGAGCAGGGAGCCCGATGTGGGGCTTGATCCCGGGTCTGCAGGATCATGACCTGAGCCAAAGGCAGTCGCTTAACCAACTGAGCCACCCAGGCGCCCCAAATAAATAAAACCTTAAAAAAGAAGTCAGATGATGGCAACGTGAGGTTTGGCCCTTACAGTAGGGGTCTTAGGATGAGAAGGAAATGTCACAATGGGGAGGGACAGTTCCTGTGGTGAAGAGTCAGGGGCTGTCCCGATACTCACAAAGTCTCCAGAGCAGCCTCTCTGCCCTGTGCCCTTGAGTGCCCCTCTCTGCTTGGATGCCAGGGCACCCAGGGTCTCGGGCGTAGGGTTAGAGCTAGCCTAGAGGCACACAGGGCTAGGGCCAAAAGTCATGAGGGAAAGAGGAAGAAGTGGTTTCTAGCCAATGACTAGCTCATTTCTATAGTCGGCCCCAAACAATCAGATCTGAAAACCCAGCATCCCCAAGGACTGGTGGCAGCCTGGCCCCTTTCTTAATGTGCGTTGCAACTACTTGCTAGAGAGCAGGTTCTGATCTGGCTCCAGTGAGGGAGACTGGGACTCTGCATTTCTAACAGGTTCTCAGGCAATGCTGCTGCTGCTCTTGTGAGGCCAGGGTTCACAGTTCCGGCGTTCAGAGAGCGGTTGCCTATGTCTTGTCTTTACTCCCTGCAAAGTGTGTCTCCATCTGGCACAGTATTTTCCTTAGATCCCTATGCAGACACATTTAATCTTGGATCATCGGTACTTTTACTCTTGGTAGTTTTCTATTTGGTCATATTAATGTATTTGGAGCCTTCCGTGAGTCCCAATAGAATACAGCTTTCTGAAAAGGGGCTCTACTGAAATTCTCCAGCTTCTGCAATAGGACCTTTGCCAGACTCTGCGCCCCTTCCCTTCCCCCGCCAGAAATCCTGCTCTGATCATTTTCATTCTTTGTTCTTTGACTATAGACTTCTTGTGACTGATAAATCCTTGCTTCCTTTTGCCTCTTCTGCCATTGTTAATAAAATATGCGGTCCATGCTGGCGATTTTGTGTCACTGTGAATGCACAGGAAATTTGAAATAAATGAATGCAGTACATAGTGTAGTTGAGATGCAGTTCTGCGGCTGGGAAACATGCTGATGAAATATGAATGAGCAAACATAATTTGGGCTGGATAGAGCATCGGCGGGTTTATCGGGAGCTGTCAGTTGCCTGCAGTAGAACCCTGGAATTAACAAGCCAGACCGGACACGTCTACTGCTTTGGGAAATGGCCTTTGCGGTGTCTCATCCAGATGCTTGAGGGGACAGCCACTGAGTGCCTCTGCCCTCTCCATGTCTCTGGACCACAGGCCACCTCAGACATCTGTAGGGTCTGGGGAAAGAATACAAATAGAGGTCCTTCAAGTTACGAAGCAAACTCACAAACTAAATTGCTCTGTCCTCTACCATGACACATGTATCCCTGTGCCCACCTTGTCAATGGCCAAATTCTACTATCCCTTGGATTTTTGAGCTGGAGCTTAATGTTGCCCAGATAACCAGCCCCGTGCTTGTGGCTCCCCTACTCCCCTTGCCTTCTGCCCTCTGCCACATTCCACACCAAGAGGGACCTTGCTCGCTTGTGTCTGAGCTCCTCAACCTGCGGGCCAGGTTTGGGCTCTCTCCCAGCAACAGCCCTACTCAGCCCCAGGGGACTACATGCCTACAGTGCGGTCCGCCTGAGAAAGGAGGCCCCCACAATCCATGCAGCTCCCCAAGGGATCAGGCTGTATGGAAGGTGAAAGAGAAAGAAAATGTCCATGTCTTCAGAATGGATTATTATGGAGTAAAATCTCCAAAGATTCTGGTTGTGAAATTGACTCTTCTGGGACATCCCACAAGCCCTGCTCGTGTGTTGGGGTCTGCTCTGTGGCCCAGGCCTGATCTCTTAGGCAAAGTCCATACATGGATTTTCAAGTTTACTCTGTTAAATTGGCAATTAGCTCTTTCGAGAAATCTGCCTCATTTCCCCGGCATGGATAATAGTGTGGTGGTGGGGGGGAATAGAAACCTTCCCTGTAATTTGATTCATTTTCTGTTGGAGAGGAAAGCAACCAGAGTGCAGGCTTCTGTGGCGGCTGATGGCTTAATTGCCACATGCATCTTGTGGGGAGCACTTAGCTGGCAACTCTATGCTTGACTCCCTGGCACTGGGAGGCAGCTGACACCTGGAGGGAGCCGAAAGTGTTGGTGGCTGTCACCCAACAGTGAAGAAGAAGTTAGAAACATCCCTCCTTTGCTCCCATTTAAATCACCTCTTTATTTTTAAGGACCATGTGATTTGGTGCCATTTTGGCCAGAGATCACACCTTCATTGTTCACGTACCCCCTGTACCCAATGCGGTGCCTGGAATCGGCCAGGGACCCAGCAGTGTCTGTGTGGTAAGGACACACTGGTGCTGGGGTGGCTCTTCTTCAGTGGCTTTATAACTTTCAAGACACAGAAGTGGGGGCTTTCAAACCATATTCACAGGAACCCAAGTAGGAGAACAAAGATGGCCGATCTACTTGCCATGGTCAAGGAGTTGGAGAGGCTCTTCCAGATTCTAGGATCTGGCAGAGCTTGCTCGAAGTACCGTGGAGAAGAAGCATAGGATGGGCCATCCCATCTTCCTGAGGAAAGAGGAGATCAGTGCTGTTGCTGGCCGGACAGGGTGTCAGGTAGGGTAGAGGATCCTTGATGCCGGAAATGTGCCAAGGGTATAGTTTCATTTATTGCAGGTGAGGATTTCTTGTTCTTCTTTAAATGTTTTTCAACCATACCAAGCCCATCATATAAAGGGGCTAGCCTCATACAGTTTTTTAACCTACAAGTCAGATTGGGAGCACAGTGGACTATTGTCCCAGTAGTTAAGTAATTTCAATGTTAGTTGCTGAAATGCCCCAGACTTGTGCTTTGGAGACACTCGATATGGGAAGATTCACAAAGCAAATTTCATGGAAACGCTTAGGAAGTCACTGTGTTCCATAATTAGAACTGCCCCACATCTACCAGCAAATAACAAAATGGCCAGTCCAGAATCAGATTTCAAATATTTGCTGAGCACCTTCTCACTGCCACCAGGTCCTGGGGATAGGGCAGTGAACTGACATCATCCCTGCCTCATGCAGCTGACAGCACTGCAGGTCCTCATTCCTGTCCCTGAACATCTTCTCCTAGCTCAGATGGCGGATGGCAGCTGGAAACAGGTTGTGTTCTAGACCTTGCTTGACTCTCGGCTCTGGGGTATTGGCATGGGAGGCTTGATTACTCAGCCCCCAGTCTCTTTACCACTATTTGTCCATCAGAACATGAAGTCCAATCAGCTCAGTGAGTTGGAGTTTGGCTAATTTTTCTAATGATCTTTTTTAAAATGAAAGATAATTATCCAAAGTCATTGCTACTCGGTAAGGAAAACATGATCATCAGCTGGAGGAAACACTTGAAATAAACATTAAAATGTCTTTCATTGTTTTTATTTTTTTAATTTTGTCTTTTAATTTTTAATGAAATGTATTTAATATACAAAATGCTAGCTTCCTAAACACTATGTACTCCATCATAGTAAAGAGAAAAGAAAACCTTAAAACCCTTAATACCTTGGTGTCCTACAAGAGTTAATGGTGCTTTTCACGGTGTCATCTTCATCTATGTAGACAGAGGAACTCATGGAAAATGTCTGGCTCAACACTGAGAACACCACAAACTATTTATTTTTTGGCTATTAGAAAATAGCTGAGATTCGGGACGCCTGGATGGCTTAGTTGGTTAAGTGTCTGCCTTCGGCTCAGGTCATGATCCTAGGATCTTGGGATCAAGTCCTGCATTGGGCTCTTTGCCAGTAGGGATCCTGCTTCTCCCTCTGCCTGCCACTTTACCTACTTGTGCTGGCTCCCTCGCTCTCTGACAAATGAATAAAATCCTTAGAAAACAAAAAACAAATAGCTCAGATTCATTTCTATAAACCTTCCATTCTTCCCAGGTGGGCTTGTCCTAGTGTTGACCAAAATAGAACAATTTTGCAAAACTTTTGCAATCAAAGCTAAAAGCCACTTCCAGGAAACAACCATAGGATGCTCCTAAGAAAATGTCCCTATCTCTATCTGTTTAGCAAACTATACCTTTCCCCAACACAACACCTCTCATCTATTTAAATTGTGATACATGCTGGGCCCCGGGTGGTGGCTCAGTTGGTTAAACTTCTGACTCTTGGTTTCAGTTCAGGTCATGATCTCATTTATGGGTTGTGGAATTAAGCCCCACATCAGGCTCTGAGCTCAGCGCTGGTCTGCTTGAAATAGTCTCTCCCTCTGCCCCTCCCCCTGCTTGCTCTTTCTCTCAAATAAATAAATCTTTAAAAAAAATTTAAAAATGTGATATATGCAGCACTATGTTTATAGCAGCATTATTTACAATAACCAAGATATGGAAGCAGCCCACGTGTCCACTGATGGATGTATGGATAAAGAAGTTGTGCAATATACTGGAATATTACTCAGTAATATAAAAAAGAATGAAATCTTGGGGCACCTGTGTGACTCATTCATTAAGCATCTATCTGCCTTTGACTCAGGTCATGATCCTGGGGTTCTGGGATGGAGCCCCACGTTGGGGTTAGGCTCAGCGGGAAGCCTGACTCTCTGCCTCTGCTCTTTCCCCTGCTTCTGCTCTCCCTTGCTCTCACTCAAATAAATAAATAAAATCTTTAAAAAAAATAAATGAAATTTTGTTATTTACAACAGCATGGATGGATCTGGAGGGTAGAATGTTAACTGGAATAAGTCAAGGAAAGACAAACACCATATGATTCACTCATATGTGGAATTTTTAAAAAGATTTTATTTATTTGACAGAGAGAGAGATCACAAGTAGGCAGAGAGGCAGGCAGAGAGAGCAGAGGAAACAGGCTCCCTGCTGAGCAGAGAGCCTGACTCCGGCCTCAATCCCTGGACCCTGAGATCATGACCTGAGCCGAAGGCAGAGGCTTTAACCCACTGAGCCACCCAGGCACCCTCATATGTGGAATTTAAGAAACAAAACAAATGAACAAAGAGAAAAAGAAACAATCCAAAAAACAGACTATTAACTCTAGAGAACAAACTGGTGGTTGCCAGAGGGGAGGTGAGGGAGGGTTGGATGACTAGGTGAAGGGGTGAAAAGTACAGAATAAGGGCACCTGGGTGGCTCAGTTGGTTAAGCGACTGCCTTCAGCTCAGGTCATGATCCTGGGGTACTGGGATCGAGCCCCGCATCAGGCTTCCATTGCACACCTGAAACTAATATAACACTGAATGTTAATTATACTAGGATTTAAAAAACAAATAAATACAAATTTAAAAATAAAATAAAATGTCATAGTCATCATTACTTGGAGTTTTATCTGATAGCCGCCTTTGCTTGAAGGTGATTTTCGAATTAAATATTTGAGCAGATAGACAAACAAAAGAGGGGCAGGATGAGTACCTATGTGAAAAAATAATAAAGGAAATTGAGAAATTAGCTTAATAGCTTGGAAAAGAACTCAATTGCTGTCCTAAAGAGCCCAGGAACATCCTTAGGCTGGATTTATACTGCACCATTTTGGTGAAGGTGGAGATCTTATTTCTTCTCTAGTCCTTTTCTAGGAGGGCAGACAGACACTCTGAAAGCCTCCATGCATTCATGATTTAAATATATTATTTTCTGTGTAGTAGCCCCATCTTGTGCCCTCCGTAGGAGTCCAGTTCAATAAGAAGGAAAACACGCTGTCTAGAAATTTCAAGAAAATAACCTCCATTACCAACCCCATTTTGTTGATTTCTGCTGATTTCTTCCGGAACATTTCAAAATTGTTATAATGGGAGATGCTATTTTTAACTAACAACCTCAAAAAACTGTTCCACTCTGATTTTTCATTTCCCATAAGGACATTAGCACAAAACCTGTTCCAAAGGCAAGTAATTTCATATTTAAAGTTAGAAATTCACCTTGCCAAAATAGACACATTCCATCATGAAAGATGTATTAACTCTCAGGGGTTTTTAACTTATATCTAGCAAAAATTTATTTCACTTAAAGGACAGTGGTAAAAAAAGACAATATCATGGTCTATAAGTTTCCTGTCTTCATGGCCGAATAATTTTGAAGAGATGGTGGAAATAGCATCTATCTGCCATACATGCCAAAGTGGAAAATGTTATCAGAACAAAGCTTTAGAAACTACCAGACTGAGCCACTTGGTCCTAGGGCTGTCAAGGAGACAGGAGAGTGTGTGGTGAGGTTTACTATTCCCAGAAGTAGGGGGTGGATTTCACGATCGACTTCACATAGAGGATGGAAAACAGATCATTAATCTCTACAAAGTACTTCATTTCAGTTTAACCAAGTATGTCTTGGTTATGTCTCCAGATCTGGCCCATTTTTCACAACCCAGTTGGGTTTCCACTAAATTCCTCCAGGTACATTTATCTCTCTCATCTTTGAATTCCTCATTGGTCATGGGTTCTTCAAGCTGGAAAGATTAGAGAAACCACCACCCTTGATAGACCTAGGGCTTCCGAAGGAACAAAGATATCTCTTTGCTAAGGTAATATTTTCAGGTTCTAGAGATTAGGGCATAGACATCTTTGGCCAGTATATTAGTCAGGATTCTCCAAAGAAAAAGAACCTATAAGGATTGTCTTACACAAGTATGGAGGCAGAGAAGTCCCATATACTGTCCTCCGCAGGCTGGAGAACCAGGAAATCCAGTATTGTAATTCAGTCCAAATCTGAAGGACTGAAAACCACTGGAGTGAAAGGTGGAAGGCACAGTCCAAGTTCAAAGAGTCCAATGGTGTAAATTCTGATCCAAGTCTGAGGACCCAAGATCCAGAAGCACCATCTGAGAGCAGGAAAATATGGATGGTTCAGCTCAAGCAAAAAGAGAAAATGAGCTCTTCCTCCTCCTTTTTGTTCTATTCAGCCCTCAGTGGATTGGATGACGCCACAATGCTGCCCACCTACATTGGTGAGGCCAATCTTCTTTACTTGGTTTACAGATTCCAATGTTAATATCTGCTGGAAAAGCCCTCACAGAAACAACCAGAAATAATGTTTTATCAGCTCTTTGGGCATCCCTGATCCCAGTCAAGTTGGCACATAAAATTAACCATCACCAGAGGTCATTATTCTGTCGACCATGGTGATATAAACTCTGATCTTTGTGACTCCGAATACCACACTCATCCAAGGGCACACCCCCCACTCCTAGGCTACACCGAAGCTGAGACACACACACACACACACACACACACACACACACACAGAGAGAGAGAGAGAGAGAGAGAGAGAGAGAGAGAGAGAGAGAATATGTCTCTGGGATTCTGCTGAGATACCAGGACCTCTCTGAGCTCCACCATGCCCATTGGTGAGCACAGCAGTAGCAATGAGGTCAGGCCTTGGTATAGTGACCCTGAACCCTCTGGGTGCCCTTCGCAGGGGGAGGGTTTTTCTCTCAGGGGAAGGTGTTGGTATCAGCTGGGTCCTGACATCTCTCTCAAAGGGACAATTGTAACCACTTAACTGAAGCTGCTTAAAAAAAATGCTTTCACAATACACTAAGGACTTCGTGTGGACAATATTTTAAAAATCATGGTAATGTAAATGGTGACTAGTAATTTAAAATAAAATATTAATAGGACCACCCTGAGAGGAAGAGATTGGGGATTTATAGAACTAACTCCTCATCTAGCATAACAGGAAAGTGATAGTATTTAAAACTGACAAATCATAAAATTATGGCAGAAGCATATTACTTAGAAAAATGCTGGAAGCAACCAGAAAAAAAGAGGAAAAGAGCTAAATGTTCAGAAGTTTCTGGGGAGCAGAACGTAGGGATAAGAGACTGTTGTAGGGTTTTGGGGGGTTTTTTGGTTTTGTTTTGTTTTTTAATTACAATCCTTTCAGGATATTTTCATTTAAAGATAGACCATTAAAAAAAAAATCCAGACCTATTATTAGTATAGAACAAGGGAAATGTAATAGTAATAGTTGGAAATGGGATGGACCATTTAAGAGCTTCCCTAGTACTGTTTCAACTCATTTGCAAAAAAAGAAAAATACCTTTTGCTGTAATACGTGGAAACTAAAATCATATGTAGATAAACACGCATGTCTTTATTTCCCTGGCAATCCAGACTCAGCACAAATAAGCACTTAGGTCAAATTTTAAAGGCAGACAAAATCACTATCTACTATGCTTCCACCAGCATTTGAAGCGTATTCATACAAACAAAATTAATTAGAAAAAAATCAAGTTAATCTTTCCATATATACATACAGAGACGGAGAGAATGCAAACACAGGCAGATTTAAATCTTCACCCCCTGGCAGGGATAGACCCCTGTTCAATACCAGATCTCATCTCCCAGCCAGGGCTGAGACCAGCATCCTGCCTCATGCTAAAGAACATGGCGTTCCTACCTTATAGGAGGTAAAGGGCTCTCTGACTATGTCACATGAGGGGCTACAAATGCTAAGTGCTAAGTGTTCTTAGGAGGCCTTCCTTGGAATTAGGCCATGGGCTGTGACGCACAGTCCATGGTGATCTATGGGGATAGGCCTCCGAGCATGTGTGTCTTACCACTGTCCCCAACTTGGCTGCAAGTGGGTGGTTCCCACAGCCCTCTCCTTGGTTTTGATCATTTTCTATAATAATTCATGGAACTCAAGGAAAACTTTCGTCCCCACTTACGTCCAACTTGGCTGCAAATGGGTGGTTCCCACAGCCCTCTCTTTGGGTTTGATCATTTTCTATAATGATTCATGGAACTCAAGGAAAACTTTCCCACCACTACTGCTTTCTTATAAAGGATATTATAAAAGAGACAAACTCTCCGCAAATTCTGTCACTTGAGGGCTTAGAGAGCTTCCATTAGGTAAGCATGAGTAGTGAAAGCATTGGCTGTGGTGATTCACCCGGTCCCCAGCCCCTCTCCCCTCCGTGGAAACTGGGGGTAGGGCTGAAAGTTCCAGTCCTCTAACCGCATGGTTGGTTCCTCGGGCAACCATGTCCCGTCCCCAAAACAGAAAGAATATGAATGCTGGAGTCCAGTTACCTAATTTTATCTGCAACAGCCACCTGTTCTCAGTTATCTCCTAATCCACTGGCTTTCCCTCCGTTCCCCAAGAAACAGGGCATTCAGGTTTACCTTAAACTCATTTAGAAAAACCATTCATGGACATATGCCCAGTACAAATCCTTTGGGGTTCACAGAATATGGAAAGTCATTTCAGTTGCATTCTCTTGAGTGATTGTCTCCGACTGGATTGGAAGAGATTACGCTGAGTGAAATAAGCCAAGTAGAGAAAGTCAAGTATCACATGGTTTCACTTACATGTGTGCATACGGGGTAAGATAGAGGACAGTAGGAGAAGGAAAGGAAATGGGAAGTAGGGTAATCTGGGGAGAGAAACAAAACATGAGAGACTTTGGACTCAGAAACAAACTGAGGGCCTTGGAGGGAAGGGGATAAGGGGATGGGAGAGCCTGGTGGTGGGTACTGAGGGCACACATTGCATGGAGCGCTTGGGTGTGGGGCATAAACAGTGAATCTTGGAACACTGAAAAAATAAAATAAAAATTTTAAAAATGATAACTTTCTTAAAGATTCTGTTTCCAGCATAATTAGAAAGTATTGTGTTGCTTTTTAAGACCTCCAGCTCATTCTCAAATGCCCTTTCTGGCTTTCTTGACTCTTATTTTTGTGACAGAGGATAGAAAGGGGTCATGCTGTCACATGCTCCCTCCATTGTGAGTGGAAATCCCTCACTTGCTGGTAGAAAGGGGCCACGCTGTCGGTGGGGCAAGCTGTCTTGCTCAGGAAACTCCCTCCAGTTGCACCTTGGACAGTCAGCCCACAGTGAGGCCCCCAAATTCCCATTTATTTCTGTCTTCATGGCTTGACCTTTGACATGGACTTCTTTTAAAGGAATCTGGAGCAAATATTCTGACCTTGTTCTAGAACTGACTTCACATTGCTTGCATGTACCAAGGGAGAAACAAAGAATCTTAGGATATTTGCACGCATGCATGCGTAAATAAATAAATAAATAAATAAATAAATAAATATTTAAAGAATAAAATGATAGGACATTTGAAAATGGGTCTTTAGAAGAAAGGCGCCGGGAAGCCCAGCGGCGGGGTGAGCAGAGGCTGCAGAGTTCAGCTCCATGCGCAGTGGCTACTCTGGGCACAGTGCTTTGCTGACTGGAATCTTCTGGAGACACTTCACCGGAACAAAACCATATTAGGAAACCCCCACTCTGCCGACTGCCAAGACACACACAGAGTCAGAGTACCTCGGGGTTTTGTGTGCTTTTTTTCTCTGAATAGTCCCTCTGTGGTTCTGTGACTGAATATATTATAAAAATTAAGCATTCTCTATCTCAGCTTCCACAGGGACATCTGAGTTAAACACAAAAGAGAGGCAATCTCTGGTCTGTTTGTGGGTCTGTTGGGTTTGTAGGTTCCGAGGAGAGAAGGCAGGGGTGGTCCTACATCAATAATCTGCCTTCTGGCGTCCTGAACCAGCCTCCCACCCCAAGGCGGACAGGGGAGTTCTCCATTTCAAACAGCAGCCAAACCCTGGCTCCTGCTTCCCCAGCAGATGTGCCCTGGACAGAGGAGCCCCCTACCTCCACTGTGGGACAAGCTTACCAGCATCTAGGAGCCCAAACTGCCAACGGCAAAGGGCCCGAGAGGAGACCCACAGCCCTGTGGAGGCCCTGCTCCAGGCTATGCCCGAACCCTGGTCCTAGCCCACCTCCGGTGCCTCATGCCCCAGCCCTCTGTTACAGACAAGAAAACAGGAATGTTGTCCTACTCCCCATCTGTCACAGCCCAGACCATGACATGCAGCCCCTCAGAGAGCAGTCTCCACATGAGGCCATTGGGCAGCATATTTTCTTCTGGAAACATCCTGGCTTCCCCTATGGACTCTGTCCTAGGCCTCAGGATTCTCCTTCAATCCCCCCGTCTTCCTTCTCAAAGAAGAGCCTTCTCCTCATGACTTCTGGCCTTTATTTTTTCTAGACAGATATGCGTGCTCTTGGTTATTCAACTGTCCCCATATCAGTGAAGTAGTCTAAGAGATGCTATTTTTTCCCCTACATCTTGGTTTTTATTTTTTGTTTTGTGTTTGTGTTTTACTCACATAGAATGTATTATTTGCTTCAGGGGCACATGTCTGTGATTCATCAGTCTTACACAATTCACAGCGCCCACCATAGCACATACTCTCCCCAGTGTCCATCCCCCTGTCACCCCCTCCCCTCCAGCAACCCTCAGTTTGTTTCCTGAGATTAAGAGTCTCGTATGGTTTGTCTCTCTCTCTCTGGTTTCATCCCATTAAGAGATACTTTTTTAAAAATATATTTTATTTATTCATTTGATAGAGAGACACAGCAAGAGAAGGAACACAAGCAGGGGAGTGGGAAAGGGAGCAGCAGGCTTCCCGCCGAGCAGGAAGCCCACTGCAGGGCTCGATCCCAAGATGCTGGGATCATGACCTAAGTGGAAGGAAGACACTTAATGACTGAGCCACCCAGGCGCCCCAAGAGAGGCGATTTTTTAAATACACGAACGGCCTCGCCTTGGGGCTGGTATTATGGTTCTCATCTAATGGATGGAGGAGCTGAGGCTCAGTCTGCAGCACAACCGAAAGGACAACTGTCACTAGCCGAGCCGTCCCCAGATCGGCCTCCTGCCACAGCACCTGTTGCCCGCCTCATGCTTCTCAGGTGCCGAGTTCTTTAGAGCCTGCAATATTTTTGACTGATTAGCTCTTGACTTGCTGGAGCTCGTTTCTGAGACTGCGGCTAGAGCTTCAGCATTGGGACGAGCTCAGAGTGCTGTCGTGGACTTGAGTCTCAGGGCCCGTCTGTTCCAAAGTGCTCCTTCTGCGGCATGAGGAGAGGGGCGGCGGCTGGGGCTGGGGGTGTACACGGACGCCTGCCGGGGGGCCCTGCCCAGACACGTGGGACACAGCTCTTCAGACACCGAGAGCGACATGCTCCAAAGCGACAGCACCAGTCACTGGAAAGCAGACATTAGAGACTGAATAGCTGTGTCTCCTCTCCCCACCCCCTGCCTGACACATATGGGGTGGTGTTAGGAGTCGGGGTGTCTGGGAGAGAATTGAGTCACGAGAGTGGAGTCCTCCAGGAACGGGACCCGTGCCCTTCCAAGAGAAGGCCAGAAGAGCTGGCTCACCCTTTCTACCATGCAAGGAGCAGTCAGCAACATGCAAACCAGAGGAGGCTTGTCACCAGGAACCGACCATTTTTGCACCGTGGGCTTGGACTTCCAGCCTCCAGGATCTCGAGAAATAAATCTCTGTTGTTTGTAAGCCACCCAGTCTCTGGCATTTTATTATAGCAGCCTGAATGGACTAAGATGGGGTTAAGTGTAACGTCCAGAAGTATTGAGAACTTAGGTTCTAAGCACCATGCAGGGGAGACTTTTTCTTCAAGGCAGCCTGGTGCACTGACGTCATGGCATCTTACAGATGGGAGCAGAGTCTCAGGGAAATTAAGTAACCAGCCAGGACAGAGCCAGGACTTGGACCCCACTTTCCTTAGCTTTTACCTAATGTCCTTTTTCTGTTTCACTATCCTATCCAGATACCACATTGCATTTAGTTTTCGTGTTCCCTTGGGCTCCTCTTGACTGTGAGAGTTTCTCAGACTTTCCTTGTTTTTGATGACCATGATAGTTCCAAGAGCACAGGTCAAGTAATTTGAGGGATGTTTCTCTACTGGAATTCGTCTGATATTTTTCTCACGATTAGACTAGGGCTATGGGTTTAAGGAGAAAAAACATAGCAGTAAAATGCCATTTTCATCACACTGTAGTGTAAAGGGAACATAGTATCAACATGACCTTTCCCTGTTAATGTTGACCTTGATCACCTGAGGTAGCATTTGTCAGGTTTCTTCATTATAAAGCTACTACTGCTCCCCCTTCTTTTTCCGTGCTGTGTTCTTTGGAAGTCTCTACGTGTAACCTACACTTAAGGAGTGAGAATTTATGCTCCCCCTCCTTGAGAGTAAAATATCTACATAAATTATTTGGAATTCTGCACTGTCTCTTCTCTCTTCATTCATTCATTGATTCATTCATTCATTCATTCATTTATGTGGTTATCAATGGATATTTATGGCACGTTTGGGTTATAATCCATTACTACTTTATTATGTTGCTTACATTATTCTGGTTTTGCTTTGGGAGATCTTCCGTTTGGTTCCTGTGTCCCTCTGACACATTCTTATCAATTTTTTTTTATTGTTGTTATTGTGTCTTGTTTTGCTTAGCACTTCTTTTCAGGCACTACAAGATGCTCCAGACTCAGCTTGTATATTTCCTTCCCCAGTCTCAGAATCAGTCATCTCTCCAAGAAGCCTTATTTCCTCTAACGGAGAATGGTAGTAGAAACCAAGATCTGGGAGCTGGTGTGCTAGTTACTACTGGGTTTCATTCTTTTAGGTACATTAACCTCAAGGGAATACATGTGTATATAGTAACCCATATACATGCACATCTAGAAATATTTCTATGTAGACATCTGTACTAAGTAAATATAAATTCCCCTGATGTCTCCCACTCTAATCCATTATGACATGGATCATTCTATCCTCCCAATCCCCTTGCTTATCTATAATTTTCACTCCACAGATGAGAAATCTGGCTCCCACTGTTTGCTATCTATTTGCTTAATTGTTTGATTCCAATATACATATATACCAGTATCAGAATTGTTCATTTGTACTCCTATGGAAAACAATGTCAACAGCTAAAGCACAGTGTTTGTGTGCGATTTCTTTTACCGTTAGTGTTGCAGGCAGCACTCATTTCCAAAGTTACTTAGGTCAGCATCATTTCCCTTAGTCACTTCAGTGATGTTGGGAATTATACTTTTTTAATGTGTTTTTAAGATTGTATTGCTTTATTTGAGAGAGAGAGAGAGCAAACAGGGAGGTAAAGAGGGACAAGAAGACTCTTCACTGAGCATGGAGCCCAATGCAGGGCTCAGTCTCAGGATCCTGACATCATGACCTGAGCCAAAATCAAGATCACGGCGCTTAACGGACTGAGCCACCCAGTCACCCTGGAAATTATAATTTTTTAGCTAATAAACCAACACTTGGACATTGTATCCATAATAACGGAACTTCATATGATTGAACATAGAATATATTTTATTTTTCAGTAGCTTGGGAAAAAGAAAGTTGTAGAAAAAGATCAACAGATTAATTTTTGTATAAATAGAAGATCTAATACACATCGTCACCAATAAGCTTTCCACAGCTCACGTAATTTTTTGACCTATTTTTTTTATCAGGCGTGTCCAGTATTGTTGATGTCACCTATCACCTGTAGTTGGCTCCTGCCATCTAGGAAGATTTTTCTCCTTTCTACTACTGTTTTTGAATTTATACATTATTTTTTCCTGAGAAATAAACTTTAGGTACTTGTAACACACTCAGCCTTGACCCCAGGCTGGAACAAGCCATACTAATTTATTAGGGCTGAATCCTCTTTCTATTTGTATATACACAGCGAGGTGTTGGTTTTTTTTTAATTTACAAGCTAAACTGTTTCCCCACCTTGCCACTTCTATGTCCGTGTCTGTACTGAACCCCAAATAGCAAGAGAAACCCAGACAGAATTATGTTGGGGGTTTAGGGCAAAAATCATGATAACAGGAAGGTCAACCTTCAGGAATTTTTAGCTCCTAATAGTGAAAGCAAAGAGATAAATATGTCAACTGTAAAATGTCATCCCTCTGGTTTCCTTGACTCGCTGGCATTTTTCCTGAACCACACAGGAAATTTAAAGTTAAGTAAAGGTATTTTTGAAAATAACTCCGGCGTTTCTAAAATGTAAATGAGGCAGGACAGACATGAACTGACAGCTACCTGCACCATTTAAAAGGGAATTTCTGAGGCAGTTTTAATGAAGTGGCAATTCTGCAGACAATGTAAAATTCAAAAACACTAAGGAGATGTTAGGCACCAACACACCACGCATATAAAACAGCATCTGGCCGTTTCCTTTGGAAGACTCCTGTGCCAGCATTTCACTTAGATAAGAAAAAAGTCTTTTTTCAGCAATCTTCCTAAATGCTTTAATTTGACACTATCTGAAAGTGATACTTAAGTTGTGGTAAATCACATTTAATTGCAGTAGTCTGCTTGCTATTATTTCACTCTTGCTTCTTTTCTCTCTAAGCTTTCAAAGACCCCATGGAAAACAAAATCTCCCTTAATTGAAATGCTTCCCTGCTTAATGACTTTTTGCCCATCTAGGTCAATTATTTTGACATATGCTAAAGCAGGAGCAGTCGTACTAGAAGGTCAGGGAAAGATAAAAATTACAACTCAGCTTTAAGAACTTGGCATTTGCCTGTTTTCGTCTCACTTGTTCGAATGTAACTTCCTTGAGAGTCTAGATCTGGTCTGACCCTGTATCACCAGCACCGTCCCTCTACCTCGGTGTCTGAGTAATGAGTGGAGTGTCTGTGAGCCGTGGGGCTCTGGGCTGGGGCCCGGGGGATACTGATAGAGAAGACCTGGACCCTTCCCTCCAGGAGGCTACAGAGAAAGAGAGCACGTGAATTGGTGACCATAAGACAGGGTAACCAGCCTATGGAAGCATCTGGGTACTGAGGAACTTTGTGCTGGAGAATGGCTGGTCCTTCTATTCATTATCATTCTTTTCCACAGCAGTTCCATTGATGAAGGGAGAAAGGAAGAGACCTGGGTCCATAGGAGTTAGTGAATTGGCTCAGGTTTTCACAGCTAGGTGGGATTAAAAGCTGGGTCTCTCCAGACCATGAAAGGGCTTGCCATGGAGGTGCAGAGAAGAAGAGATTAGAAATCACTGGGAATGGAGATAGGAGGGGGACAGAAGTGGGAGCTTGGTAAGGTAGAATAGGCACCCCAGAGATGGTGAGAAATCAAAAATTTCATTTATAATAATTAATTCTGGAAGGAGCCTTCAATATCTGGACCAACTTCCTTGACTTGAGAGACTGGTGGATCGTCACTGAGACTCTGCTTGAATATTTCCAGGGACAAGGAGCTCATCCCCTCACAGGGCTGGGAGTGCCTGGCGAATTCTGACCACAACATCTGCTCCACTGGGGGAATCACTAATCAAAATTACTTTATAAAGAGGAAGGAGGAAACTTCTATTGTCAGACTATATAAATGTATAAAACTCTTAACAAAGGCACAGAGAAATAAGATAGGCTAGATGCTACCCAACTCAAAATGGTATGCCATGATGATGGGTTGGCAGGGTCTGCCTGGAAAAAGCAGTGGATGTTGAAATTCAGTCCAAGAGAGAAAAAAGAAGGATACTTGAAATGATGTCAAATTAAGCCCTTCAGTGTGGGTGGGCCAAGATTAGCTTATTGAGAGAGAAGAGCCAGGTTGTCTATGAAATTCAGGGTATCGATATCCTGAGAGTAAGGTGGAAATTGGACGTGACCACACCCACTGGGACAGAGCTGCACATAGTGCAGCACGCTAGGACTCTCTCTCATCTTCCCGCTCTTATTTTCCTCATCTGTATAGCGAGGGACTTGCCACAGATCTTGCTAATATCCTAGAGTGGGTTTTAATTTTATTTTGCATTGTTCAATGCAAACCCCCCTCCACCCCCCGATCTGATGTATCTGTCACAGGTCTTCACCTTCCTGGATGGAGAAGCACTTTCCTTCAGTCACATTTTCTAGGAGTCTCTGGGTCTTGTGCAGTCTGGAACATTCAGCTAAGCATCTTCTAAACACTTGTCCCTTTCATGGGTCCATGGTTTGGGTCACCTTCAAGAAGCAACTTCGCCATTCTCCAGCCAAACTTGGAGATGGAATTCTGTAGAGAAATGAAAATCTGGGCTGTAGGGCCCTCTGGATACTCCACCTGAGGTCCAGCTATCCTCTGAAAAACACTGAGAAGAAGAGTTTGCTCCCTGCTATTTCCAGAACTGGCTTCCAGAAGCTATGGGAGCCTCTTTCCTCTTTCATTTTCCTCCCCATTTGCACCCCTTCCGACCTTTGGTTTCTCCCTCCCCACCACACAGTAAAGCCATTGCCATCACATTGCTTTATTTTCCCACCCCAGAAACTATGAGTGGAGGATGTCTTCTGAGTGTCTAAAAAAGTCTGCATTTCACCATCTCAGTTTGTCTTTCATTGTGTGCTGGACATGATATTTGCAAACAATTTTTTGAAATAATTTGAGGCCAAGAATAATGTTTCCTCCTTTTGAAGAGGATTTAACTTTACAAAGAACCTTGGGGAACTAGCCGCTTAAGATCACATTAATTCAAGTCCAAGGCTCTTTATAAAGCAGCCTAGAAATAGGTCAATATTTTAACAATTGATCCAGCTGCACAGTTATCTCCCAAATGACTGTCCCCACTACTTAGAAAGGTTAAGTTCTTGTTCCTACGGCTGTGTAACATGTTGCCTCTACATTTAGGATTTAAAATAACAACCACCGTTGATTATCTCTCATGGTTTTGGTGAGTTGGGAGTTCAGATGCAGCTCAGCTGGATGGCTCAAAGTCAAGGTCCCTCGTGACATTGCAGTTCGAGGTCAGCCAGGATTGACAGCCCCACTTCCAAGAGGGTTCCCTTACAGGGGTCTGCCGACGGAGTGACCTGAGCATCCGCACACAGTGATAGCTGGCTTCCCCAGAGAGAGGGATCCAAGAGGTTAAGGCAGAAGCTGTAATGCCCTTTGGACCCATCTTCAAATTTCGCACACCGGCACGTCCACCATACTCGCTTGGTCACCAAGGTTCAATCACCCTTGGTCACTCTGATTCAGTCTGGGAGGGGGGGAGCTGGCAAGGGTAGGAATACCAGGAGGCAGATCCCTGTGGGCTGTGGCGGAGAAGAGGTGGAGATTAGGACTCACATCCCCATCCATCTGATGGCAAAGCCCTTGACCTCACTGTGCTTCTGTCCTTAGGCATTCTCGTTGAATTTGGTCCTTCTGAAAGGGATACCACCTTAGGCCTGCAAGAACATGGAGTAGATAATCGATTCCATTAGGAATGTCATGAGAGAGGCAGAGAAGCCTGGATCCTTCAGCCTGATATAAGGGGAAAGAAATGGGGGACACTGAGCAGAAGACAGGCCCACGAAGCGGAGTTAGGAGGGGCAAGTCACCGGCCATGCAAGCCAAATTTGCTTTTGCTGACCCCAATGTGAATCTTCAGAAATTCTCTGCGGGTGTATTTCCCAGCACTCTTTTATACCATTAACAATCCTCCTGCAAAGCTTCCATCTGATGGGCTTGGATGTTCTTCGCGTCAGGTTGCTAGAAGACACACTGACTTGGTCCTGCCCTCCAGGAAGTCTGTAGCCTAAGGGGTTAACCTCGGGCACCGGCCGTCCCTGCTGGGTCCCCAGGGTCTGCGGAACAGAGTCTCAGTTGGATACACGACAGTGAGCAGCTTGATGTTTTCCTGTTGTTCTTCCAGTTTATTCCATATTGATATTTAATAAGTACTTCTTTGGTGGTATCGCTAGGCCCATTATTTAAACTCTGGAAATTGAAGCCCTGTGGCTTTCGTAGGAAATAACTGTTGACTCACTGTGGTGAGATATATAAATATTGTTCCAAGTTCTAATCGCAGTGACCCTGGGATCATTTTTCACAGAGTATAATTTTCATTATTTCGAAAGACAGGCCTTGAGTCAAGATCCAGAAAGAGGAGCTCTTTCCTTGGAGGTTTGAGCTTTCATCACTAGATTTTTCCTCTTCATATTTTCTTGCCCCCGTACTCCTTAATAGAACCTCCTTTCATTTCTTCCCATTGTTACTGCTAATGTTACTAATGAGACCTTGGGACTCATAGCTTGACAAGTAAATAATCCCTGTTTACCTTCTTCTATTATTATTTTCAGACAGGTCATTATTTTTACAAATAGCTCACTTAAAGCAAGACCTAACTTAGTAGAGAAGACAACCACCACTCCATTTTACAGATGAGAAAGACAAAGCCCCATAGATCTGAGTCACTAAAGGCCTGCTTGGTTCTAGAGCAGGGGCTGGTCACTCCCCCACAGCGTGTCGCCCTCCCTTAGGATTATCCTGCCCCACCTCGGCCTGCAGAACCTAAGAGACTTTATGAACAGATGTCTTCAGCTAGGGGAAGTTCTGTTATAGCGGGGGGAGGGGGGAACCTGCCTTGGGCCAAGTTTCATTCTGAGGTATTCTGAGGGGTTGGTGGGCTCTGCTGTCTTAAAAATTACTGTAAATAATTTTTCTTTTCAATTAAAAGAATGGATAAAAAAAAAGAATGGATCAAACATAGAATTACAGAAAAACAATGTAAGAACCAACCATATTAAAAAAAAAAAAACCAACCAGCAAAAAGTTGACATTTTGCTGCAGATATTTCAAGTCTGCCCCTCTGTCTGTCTTGTCTGAAATCAAAGGCTGCAGGAACAATTCCTTCCCTCCCTCCTCCTTGTCGTCTTCCTGGCAAGGTTCCCCCATCCTGCAAGTTTCCCCCATCCTGAATGTTGCCTCATATATTTACTGTTGCTCTACTGTTTTACACAAGAATGAGTCCTTTGTCATAGGTCATCTCATCTCTGTTTTGGAAAAATGTGCATGAATAGTTACCTTCTGCATATGCCCGTTTGAGGCTCATTTCCAAAGGATGCCCCGAGCTGCTTCTGCTTTTCCGAGTTTCACTCCTCTGGTTGTATATGGGTTAGCTCAGGAAGGATATGGGCAATGTACAGGACATCGTTGGTTCCTACCGCAGCCAAGGCTGCAGGCTTGTATGGTGCCCATGACTGCGAGCCCCCGAGATGGCCAGAAAGCAGGGACTAAACTCGGGTGTGGAGTAAATTGCATGCGCGCCTCCCGCCCGGGAGGGTTGTGAGAACTGACATCCTGGGCAGCCTGGAACTTGAGCCCGGCCACTTCACAGGCCCAGAGAGGAGAAAGATATTCTTAAGTCACACTCCCAGCAATCCATAAAGCAGGAACCGGACAGCTCAGGGCTCATGATTCTTTTGCTCTAACCGCCTCGCCTTTTTTCCAGCCCTGTTTTCGTGATTTTCTTGCCTCTGCCCTCTCAGGGGAAATGCCAGCAAACTGTAAATGCCCATGTCTTGAGACCCTGGTCGCCTGCATGGGACTCAGCCACCACCTCCCCTCCCCATTTCCATGTCTGAGAGAGAGCAGTGATTTCCAGGGTTTGGGGGTAGTTTGAGCCAACGCAGTCAAGAAAGACCTCGGGAGTTTTTGCTCGGAGCGCCCTCTGGCGGCCAACCGGATAGCAAAATTCTAACGCTCCATCCAGTGCTGGAAGCCCCAGGGTGGGGTCAAGGGCCCTGGGTTGTGGACACTCTCCGGGTCACATTCTGTCCAGGACACAGTCACTTCTTGTTGACTCCCAGCCAACAGTCTCTTGGTGTGTCGGTCGCACTGTGACTGCAGAAGAACACATGCCTCCGGCCCCCAAAGAATTTTAGTTTTCTTGGGTGAGAGAGGCAGCCGAACAGTGGGGGGAGGGAGCACACACAGACCCAGAGTGCCCAATGCGGACCCCGACAGGCCTGGGGAGTACAGAGAAAGCAGGAAGGTGTGTCAAGCCACAGAGATCCGGGAGGCCCCTGCGGAGGAGCCAGTGTCTGGGTCCTTAAGAAGAAATGAATTTCTGTTGTGGGAGGGGGCAGAGCCTGGCCTCCCTCCTCATTTCCCCTTCTCCAGGGCCTTGCTTTCGTTCCCTTCTCCTTACTCATCCACGGCCCCAGTTGCTCCTCAAATCACCACCAGGCAAAATGTCCACTTTGCAGAGAGTGGGGCCTCTTCCAATGGATCACCCCTCTCTGCTCCCTCCCATGCCTTCCATGATATGTCACGCGCTCCAGCATGAACCCCGGATACCTGCGCGGGCCGGTGTGCTCTATGAATCGATAAGAGGGGAACCATTGCTGAACTGGAGCTGCAGGGAATTAGAAATCTAAGGCAGCCTGATCGATGATGAGTCCTGCAGGGGGAGTGGGGGAGGGGGCAGGGGACAAAAAAGGGCCTGTCCAAAGGCGGGCTCCATTCATCCAAAGTGTTGGGAGTGGGGGTGGGGAGCTTGCGAGAAGGCTGAAGCCCTGTGTGTTTGTTAAGGAATATCTCTGTCTCTCCTTCAGGATTCATTTGCTTGGGGAACAAGTTAGTCATCTGCAATTGGTATCTAGTTTCTAGGCAAAAGGGAGGCAGAAGGTAGCATATTTGTCTCTGAAGCCAACACTTGTGAATCTCATCTTGGCTCTGGTTGTCCCTAGCTGGATCATCTTGGGCAAATGACATTTCCTCTTGGAGGCTCAGTTTCCTTGTCTGTTAAATGGGTACACCACTTCATAAGGTGATTACAAAGATCAAGAGAGACCCTACTAAATACTTACTACAGAGGCCTCAGCAAAGAGAGCTTTTTAAAAAAAATTATTTATTTGACAGAGAGAGACATAGCGAGAAAGGGAACACAAGCAAGGGGAGTGGGAGAGGAAGAAGCAGGCTCCCCACCAAGCAGGTAGCCCGATCCGGGGCTCGATCCCAGGACCCTAGAATCATGACTTGGGCCGAAGGCAGATGCTTAACTGACTGAGCCACCCAGGCGCCCCGAGAGCTTTTATTAATAGATGCTCCCAGCTTATTTGAAAGACTTTAAGTCTATTTGGACTCATTACTGAAATCCACAGTACCTGATCAAAACTAATTGGTAGCTCAACTAGAGAGAGACAGGGCATTGGTGGGGAAAAATGTAGTTCCCTCATTTGTAGGGTACTCAGCCTGCTGTAAGAAAATCCCATACACTGAATGGCTTAAACAATGGAAATTTATGTCTCACAGTTCTGGGGCTGCAAAGTCCAAGCTCAAGGCCCAGGAGGGTTTGTTTCTGACGACGGATCTCTTCCTGGCTTGCAGAAGATGGACTCTTTGCTCTATCCTCATGTGAGGGGCACAGAGAGAGGGAGAGAGGAGCTCTCTGCTGTTTCTTCTAAGGGTACTAATCCCATCGAGAGGCCTTCACCTTCATACTTCACCTAACACCGCCTCCCAAAGGCCCCAGTTCCGGAAACTATCAAAGCGGGAAGTGGGGCCATAACACAAGAATTCGAGGGGAGGGGGACACAAGTCATTGTCACCTCCGGCCCAAGGCCTGGCATCTCCTGAGGTCCTGCAATGCCACCTTGGGCTTCTGGCAACAGGGAGATGGAACTTGACAAGTGTTGTTCCGACGCCTTCCTGACCTTCCTGAGCATCTCTGGGAGAGGTGGACCCTCATGTCTTTTAGGTTTAAGAGGGTCTATCCCCACACAAGGTGAGCATATTTTCAGGGACTTGGACTGATAGACTTCACCGCAAGGCTTCCTTGAAGTGACCCTGATCATCGCAGGGCCCCGTAGAGGAGAGCCGGACAGGATCCCCCAGCCAGGTCAGCCTCCAGGCATTCCCGTCCAGCCTCCCCGCTCTCCTGTCCCACCCCCGTCGCCCAGGCCCTCCAGCTTGCCAGCCTCTGTCCCTCCGAAGGGCAGCTGGTGACCAGTTGGCCAGCTGGGCCATGCCGCTCAGCCAATCAGCATCGTCCGGCAGTTGGTTCCCCGGAGACGGAATCAGTTAAACCGACAGAGCC
>PITA01014365.1:0-53790 GCA_004023965.1 Spilogale gracilis
TTTTTTTTTTTTTAAAGATTTTATTTATTTGACAGAGAGAAACACAGCCAGAGAGGGAACACAAGCAGGGGGAGTGAGAGAGGGAGAAGCAGGCTTCTCGCCGAGCAGGAAGCCCGATGTGGGACTCGATCCTGGGTCTCCAGGATCATGACCTGAGCCGAAGGCAGTCGCTTAACCAACTGAGCCACCCAGGCGTCCCATTGTTCATATCAAATCTTGATGTGAAATATTTTCCTAATCTCTATAATATCAGGAAACTGTTCATATATTGGACATTAATCATCTTTTTATTCTCAAATGAATTGTCATATTATCTCTAACTATTTAGACACTTCTTAAAATAACATGATTTTATTTTTTGACAAAATATCTTATTATAAATTAATAGAATTTATTTTTCTGATATCTTAACCTGTATTTGTTTTACACGTGAAACAGTACTTTCCTATCATACATATTTTGATACTCTAGGGTATAAAGTAAAACTCACATGGATAGAAATGCTTCTTTTTGAAGCCAAATTTTAACTTCCAGTGTGTTCTAAAGTCTGATCCCACAGTCATGTCAACTTCCTAAATTCTCTGTAGACGCATGCAGCTCTTAGTAGATTCCAACTGTTGTTAATCAAAGTTAAATTTACTGCAGTAAGGAAAAATATCATCCTGAACAGTTTATTTCTTCAAATGGAGGAGTTAGGGGAGAGTATTTATAGGCTTGATTTTAAAGCCTGGACTGGAGGATTTTAAAACTGATTACACAACACTGATAATTTGCTGCAAGAAGTAGAAATTATCACACAATGACTTTGGATTTCTAGGCAAGGGGTGAGGTCAGATTTTTGAAATGAATGTTTTGAAAGAAGTTTTTGTCTTGCAAGCTGTTTAATTACTTCATGCCTTATATTATAGAACCTAGTCATTCTTTGACCAAAGCAGTTAGGGTTTTCATTTGGTTTGGTTTGGGGATTATTTAACACAGGAACAAAAGAATTGTGGTTTTTGTCAACTATCGGTCCCTCCCCTTAGGTTTTAGCACTTTTCAGCCGAATCTTGAAGTATGATATTGTAATGAGACATAATCATGTAGATCTTACCACTGTATAATGTATGTGTAATGTATAGAGTGGTCATGTGGTAAGTTTTTAAAGGTAATTGTTCCAATATCTCTGTCAGGGTTTTCTATTCTCTGTGCTGGAAGATCATTTTTTGGATCATTTGATTGGCTAGCGATTGTACAGGAACATTAAATTCTCTTTATGTCACTCACTTGAGCATTGCAACACTGCACATACCAAGAGAAGGATTACAATCAGAATTTGTAGTTCACTTCTAAGGAAAAAGCCAAAAGAGCTCAAGTTAAATTACAAGAACACATCTTTCCCAACAGTCTAAGGAACCCATAAAAGTACATTTGGGAATATTAGCCTAATTACATAGTTTCATGATTTTTTTCTTTCATAATTGTTTAGTAATATTCAGTGTAATAGATAAGTCTATAGGAATGTAAATACAATTAGTGTACCCTAAGGCAGCATAAACTCAACCTCAAATAGGCACTATTAGTTCTATAATTGCACTATTGAAACACTGACTATCCGCCTAGGTGGCTTAGTGGGCTAAGTGTCTGCCCTCTACTCAGGTCATGATCCCAGGGTCCTAGGATCCAGTCCCTGGTTGGGCTCCCTGCTCGACAGGAGATCTGCTTCTCCCTCTCCCTTTGCCCTTCCTCCCTTCTCATGCTCTTTTTCTCTCTCACACTCTCTCTCTCAAAGAAATAAGTAAAAATTAAAAAAAAAAAAAAAGAAAAACACTATGTATCCACCTTCATGAATCTCCTTGATAGTCTTATGGCCTCAGTGACAAGACCTAGTTGTACTATTCTCTTAACTATAACATGAAGTAGTCTACTTACTTCCACGACTCACAAAACATGAAAGAAGAACTTTGGGGACAGAAATTAGTATTGTAAAATTTCCCTTTAGTGGTTCAAGTTTGTGAATTCAAATAGAGGTTGTTTTGCTCTTTTTTAAAAGTCAAAGAGCACTCTCTCTCCCTTCTCCCCCTCCATGTCCCCTTCATTCATCTCTCTCCTTCTGCCTTCTCTCTCTCTCTCTCTCTCTCTCTCTCTCTCTCTCTCTCTCTCTCTCTCTCTCTCTCATTCCCAGTTGTGAGAAGGAAGTAAATTCCAAGTTCCACCTGAGACATCCTGAGCAAGCATCACTCTGTTAAGATAACACACCCCTATCCAGTCTGTAGATGCAGCCAATAGGGCTCTTCTGCCACAAAGCAATACCAGTCATTAGAGATATTAGTGCTCTGTTTTCAGTCAATGCTGCTCCAGCAAAACCAAAAGGTATACGTTTAAAAGACAGGTGGTATGAATTTTAGTAAAGCAAAATCAAGGAGACCCAGAAGCAACAAGCCATAACAACAAAAGGAAACACATCCTTTCTGTCAAAAGGGAATACACACTTTCTCAGTCAAAATAATTTGGGAATATGTCAAAGTTCAAAGAGTTAATGAATATTTTGATGTTAAAGGGAATTTCTGATACCTAGGCACAGGATAATTTGGCTGGTTTATGGAAAGGAAACCCAAATTCTAATCTTAATTTCTACAAAAAATCCAACTCACAATTTGTACTCAAACATTAATGATCATATTAAATTACAAATGATTCGGGGTGCCTGGGTGGCTCAGTTGGTTAAACAACTGCTTTCGGCTCAGGTCATGATCCTGGAGACTCGGGATCGAGCCCCACATCGGGCTCCCTGCTCAGCGGGAAGCCTGCTTCTCCCTCTCTCAGTCCCCCTGCTTGTGTTTCCTCTCTAGCTGTGTTTCTCTCTGTCATATAAATAAATAAAAACTTTTAAAATTAAAAAAAAAATTACAAATGATTCCATATTGAGTCAACTTTGTCAACACAATTTACTATAGTTCATTGTTTCTCTTAAGTTAATAATTGTCTATATTATAAGCTAAAGTAAAAAAAAATTCGCATTTCCATATTTTTCACAATTACAGCATGCTCACAGATTTGTCTTTTATTATGTTTTTGGCTATAAGTAAATTTTTAAAATGAACTTGAAAATTCAAATATGCCTATGTATGTAAACATACAAAAATATGTAAGTATGTATAAGATGGCATAATTAAAACTTTTAATTGTATATTTAAAATATAGCCAATCTCACCATAGTATTAAAGAATACAATATATGTACTATATTATTGATTTTTACCTTAATGAACAATAGCAGACAAAATATTTTATATACCTGTTGCAATTTCTCTGTGAAGATTTGTATATTAATTATTATATTTTAAAAAGTAATAACCTTTTCTTCCCCTCCTGGATACAAAAGAAACCCAGAGAGCAGGAAAACAAGAGTTGTTCAAATAACACTTTTAAATAAATAAATATTACATATCATTGTATTTTTTAAGGTATAAAAAAAATTGCACTGGATAGGATTAAACAAGCAAGGAAGACTTTATTGAAGACTTGCACGAGAGGTCCAGATTATTGTAATAGAGGAGAGAAATTGAACTCATCTCTGTTGAATGTAGGGCAGTGAGTTTTTAAGAACTGGGGTGAGCTAGTAAAGTATTAGATCTTAGTTTGGAAGTTAATCAGTGTGGTTAGGTCATCTATTTACTGATTGGTGCTTATGGATCTTTGGCTCCTTTCCTCTCAACAGAATTGGGCGTATAGGAACTCTATCCCTCTTCATTAGACTTCAAAAGGATAATTCCCAGGCCCCTGAAGAGAGGTACACCTCAGTTGTTAAATATGCAAGAGGCTGGGAAAAGATTTACCCAACTAAGAGGTAAAGAAAGAATATTCAACTAAAGGATCTCTAAAGTAAGTGATCCCTAAAAAAGGGAGGTCAGAGAACTATAATCAGAAATAAACCTGCCTACTAAAGTTCAGTCAACCTGTGGGGAACATTAAAGCTATCTTGGAAAAATGTTGCAAAATAAAGAAAATTATGTAATGTGTGTGTGTGTGTGTGTGTAATACATGACATATATTATGTATGATAAATAGAAATATAATATTATTTATGTTAATATATAATATTTAGTATACACATATGTGCATTCATATATATATTATATATGTGAATTATATATTTAAAGAGATCCACATCTTCATGGCCTATTAATTTTTAGTTAACCAGTATATAAAAACAGGAAGAGCAATTTAAGATTATATACTGTAGCATATATATATACATATATATAAGATTATATACTGTAGCAAATGTATATATAAAATTAGTTTAAGGTCTTAAGCTTGACACAGAACCCTTGAAATAACAATTTAATCCAACATAGGAAGTCTTTAAGATGAGTAGCATAAGAATTTATGGGATTACACCCTTTTTTAAAAGACATCCCTTAAAAAAAGGCATATGTTATCACAATTGTATTTGGCTTAACACAATTTTTTGGTTTGAAATAAATTTAATTTATTGCTAAACTTATCAAATTTGAAACAATGATAGCCTATGGAACCCATAGCACTCATACAAATAATCTGAAATATTCAAATCATTAGAAATAAAATAGTAGTCTTATAACCTAATGTATATTGTACTAACATTATTTTAGCATTGTTCTGCCACAACAAAGAAGAAATAGAGTTATTTCTAAGTCAAAATTCAGTCACTCTAATTTGCTCAAAAAGTCACATTTTAATCAGGATTATTGTAGGAACTATTCTTAATAGAAATAAACTTCTGTTCTTATACAGAAAAACTTCTGAAGATAGGAATTCATGCTAACAACTCTAAAGAACCTAAGCATTACCAAGCTCACAGTTAAATTCTTCCTTCTGAGCTATAATTTTAGTAGTGGATAAAACTGCCAGAGGTAATTTCTTTTGGAAATTCTAAAATATTTATCTAAACTGCGTATCCCCAGAGTGTATATGTAGTTCCAGAACAATGTTTTTTGAGAAAAGACAAGAGAAAAAAAAGTCCAAAGAATTTAGAGAGAACTGTCTTCAGACAGATATGAAACAATCACTATAAAAATCTAGTTTTTTTATGCTCAAAGTTTGGGAGAAAGCATAAACATCAGAAGGAGAGACAGCAGGAGGGAATGTGGGCATGTATACTCCAAATAAGTTTTTTTTTTTTTTTTTTTGCTTATACTTAGTCTATTGCAACCATTTTTATATGAAAAGTTTCCCAGAGTAATCAATGGAGTGCCACAGTTTCTTGATTGACTTATGCTAGTTAGAGAAATATATAAATGAAGAGATTATTTTGGCCTGGAACATTCAGTTGTTAAAGAAAGCCCATGAGAAGTAACTGCAAAGCTCAGTAAGAAAAGAGCCCTCAGAAACTGAAATATTATCAGCAATATCTTTCCTACTCTCCAAGTGTTTCCTATATTTTAACCAAATGAAACTATTTGGAGATGTCAAACATGTGTATCTTGCCGTGCCTTTGCTTATGTTCTCTCAAAATGACAACCCAAGCATGACCTTCTCCATCTCTACTATTGTTGTCCTAGGAGTCTTAGAATTCATTATGATTGATGTGTTTTTTTTCCCCAAATCATTTTGGATTATTCTAAATTTATATCCTATTCTGTGTAACTCACTGGATTGGTATTGGCACATCAGTAATGATATTTCCTTCACTCTTCCTAACCTCCTAGTCACTTTGTGGTAGTTAATAAATCTTCCCAGTTACGGTGCTAGTCTTCTGAGACCAGAATTCTCGTATCTTTTTTTTTTAAGATTTTATTTATTAGAGAGAGAAAATGAGAGAGACAGAGAGAGAGCATGAGACAAAGGGAGGGTTGGGTCAGAGGGAGAAGGAGACTCCCTGCTGATCAAGGAGCTTAAGCCATGAGCCCCAACTTGATCCCTCAGGATCAGGACCTGAGCTTAAGGCAGTTGCTTAACCAGCTGAGCCACCCAGGTGCCCCAAGAGCAGGGAATCTTATTCAATTTCATATTCTCAGTAATACTAACACATTTTTTTGTAATTATTTATTAAATTATGAAATTTTAATACTGAATTTAGCCCAAGCTTGATTCAGTCTCAGCTCTTGGAAATAATATCTATTTTTTAATATAACACTGATACTAAATTCTGATTTTACTACATTTACCTAATAAAGGAAGACTTCTGGTTAAAGGTGGAAGGTTACATAGAGACATACGAGCTCTTACTGCCTACTAAGAAACTCATTAAAATGTTTTGTTAGTGTTATTAACCCATTAGCAAGGAATTGGAGAGGAAACATCATTGAAAAAAAAATTTTTTTTCTGAAAATGCAATGCTGATGCACTAACTAAGGCTTACCTAGTGGACCTGAGAAATTTAGGTCTTAAAACAGCAGAGGAAAATACCAAGAAGCCTCAAAATGCAATATTCAGTGATTGCTGTGGATGAGTGCCCTGGAAGAGAAGTGACCAGGTTACACCAAGAGAATGAGTTGAAAAGTCATACATATAATCTCCATTAGATTCCCTGATTTTCTTCTTGACATTATATTGTTTTATGAAAGTCCCTCCGTGTTCTGGACAGACGACTAAAGGTTTATTCTTTGGAGAAGTTTCTTTTGTGTTTGTGACTTAGAGAAAAACAGATATATTTGAGGATTGATGTCCAAAGTGAAAACAAAGGGTTACATTAAAAATGTATACACTGAAAGCTGACTGCCCAAGTCCATTATCTATCCAAGCCTGATAACTTGATACAGAGTATTATAGTCTCCATAGGAAGAGTTTTCTACTAAGATATAGCCAAACTCTCATCCAGAAGTTTACCAGGACACCCAACAACTGAATAATAAAATATCTAATAAAGGAAAACAGAGAGAGTGTATAGGAATAAAACATCAAAGATTGAGAAAGAAGATGTCCCAGAAATACGTGTGTTTTCATATTGGAAGAGGTCACTGCATGGCCAATCCAAATCCAATCCAATGTTCTTTTCAGTAACAGATACTATCTATCTACAAAATATTTTTTTAAAGATTTCTGAATATATCAATTTTGATGCTTTTAAAATACTGAAAGTAAAAGTTTATGGACCAAAGGCATAATTTTTAATTCGCATACTTAGGTGTTTGAATGTGTGCATAATAGTTTCACATATTCTGAAGGAGGAGAGTCAATAAGTACACTTTTATTTCAATTCAATTCAATTTTGATGAGCATATATAAGAATGACACTTTTCCCCAAGGGAAAGATAGAATAGATTGCAGTTGTGATCAACTACATCAATTTTTATTCTCTTATGCTAAGATCAATTACCTTTTTTTTCTATTCAAATGAACATTGTCATAATTTGTGTTCTTTATTATTATAGAGGAAGAAAAGGAGGGCAACTCAGTATCATATCCTGTAGCATTTCTTATATAATACCTTCTTGAATCTCATTTACATCCTTTATGAATATAGTTATTGTACTGAAAGCCGATTATCTAATGTTTTCTAAGTTGTTCAAGGCAGTAAGCCAGGATTTTACTAATTTATAAGCATCTTGATTTTGACAGTTAAGAGAATTTGAGATTTCTGTATTAATTACTCTGTTTACATAAAAATGAGCTTTATGTCATTTGTGCATTCTTATTATGCATAGTTGCAAAATTATGGGGCAATCATATGAGTTGCTAAAACAGTAAGAGATGCCTAATTTAATTTAACAAGAGGCAGCTATATCATTATTCATATATATCATAAAAATAAGATGTATTAGACTTAGAAATTATAAAAAACTCTTAGCTTTAAGAATGTGTGTAGTTCTTAATATATATGCCTATGTGAAAATTACATTATAAAATCTATAGTAGTTTACATTTTGTTCTCTGCATGTTGTATCATATTATTACCGAATAAGGACAAAATTCTGTGACAAGTCAGTTTTGAAAGCATTATTTTACATTACACTGTACACATTACAAATAAGGTATGTCTGGAAAGCATTTTGAGTTGATTCCATTCCTTTCAGGTATTTTAGAGAGAGATATAGTAAAAGAGCCATTGAGAATAAATAATTTAGAAGAGACAAAGAAATTTGCCCATGTTAAGTCTTTCTAAAGAAATAATTAGTATGATATATGCTAAGAAGTCCCCAGTGGGACTTAATCAGTTTATGTTAATGTTGCTTGAGGAGTAATGATTTGGTATAAGTCTGTTAACTCAAAAGTCTCTTTATGCCTCAACTCTTCTATGAGTTTGTTCTTCTTTTCCTTTGTCCAGCTTTATATCTCCTACAATATTGCATTAATATTGAATTTTTTTTAAGATTTTATTTATATATTTATATATTTGACAGAGAGAAACAGAGCTAGAGAGGGAACACAAGCAGGAGGAGTGATAGAGGGAGAAGCAGGCTTCTTGCTGACCAGGGAGCCCGATGTGGGGCTTGATCCCTGGGCTCCAGGATCATGACCTGAGCTGAAGGCAGTCGCTTAACCAACTGAGCCACCCAGGCGCCCCTAATATTGAATTTTTAAGCATTTATTTTTTAAATAATTTTAGCATTTCTAATATTTGGGTGGGGCTTCAAAATTTAGCACACATATCAAACACATTCTGCCCCAATAAACTCATGACAATCCCTAGATAGTTCCGTTATTATTCTCAATACATTATTAACGGAATAGATGAGGGCCAGAGGCTTAGGATTGCACTTTTACCTACAGATGTGTTAACACGGATTTCAGTAATGTTTCTATAATTTCGTAGGCGCCACTGCTTTTATCTTTTAGGTAAACAAGTCATTTAACCATGCTAAGGAGCTGTAGATCTGTTTCTTGTCCAATGGGGATCCAGAGTAATTTGAACCCTTGAGATACTGGAAATTTTGGAAGCATTCTTTGTCTTTCCAGCTAGAAATAGCTAGGGGGCTAGTTTCATATCCACTGACCATATCTCTCCTACACCTCCCTTCCCAACATACAGAATAACTGAACATTAATTTTACCAGAAAGCACTTTATCGTAGAATGTGATGCCTTTTTATAAGTCATATTTTACCACAGTTTGGCAGTTTCTTTCTTAAAGATAGCAAAATATGTGTGTGTGTGTGTGTGTGTGTGTGGTGTGTGTGTGTGTTATGTTTTCCTAGGAACATTTTTTTTACTACAATTCTGTAAACTCTCCATGACTTATTTTTCCCAGCTACTGGACAGCCATCTATGTTCCTCAGACTGTCCATGGTATTTACTTTTACAATGCTAAGTGGGTTTTTTGGGTTTTTTTTGTTTGTTTCTTTTTTGTGTTTTTATTGTTGTTGTTGTTGTTTTGTTTCAGTAAGATGCCAAATAAACAGGAAAATCTATAAAACAATAGAATTTATAGGTAAAAAGCAATCAGTATCCATTCTACTGTATTAGACTAGTTTTACAAGTTATTTCAAGTAAAAGTGACTCATCAAGCAATAAATGTAGGCATATATAAATCATTACACTTTGTGACCTACAAAAACTTAAATAGCATTTCTAAAGAGAATTTTTGTAGCACTAAGTAGTAACTCAACATCAAGTGAATTTGGGTCAAATGTATAATTCTCCAAAAGTATAATATAACTCAAAATTTTGTTGCCATTGATCTTATTCTTAAGTTTAAGAAGTATTATTGACTCATATGCAGAGATGCTTCTCAGTGGCAGTAAGCAGCAAAATATATACAAGAAAAGTTTTCTTGAGTGTAAATACTTATAAAATAATCCTCCCTTTGTTTTTAGAAATTGTATGAGTGGTCATTTTAGGTGATTTAAATCCTAATTTATAGAACTTTATTTATATCCTTCTGAACCAAAAGTTTATTTTTCTCCAACTCTATAAACTATGTGATTTTACTTATCAAAACTACTTTTGCTATATATGTCTGCTGTAGTTGAGTTATGATACTGCTTGTTCAGTTAATGGTAGCATTCCAAGACATTCATCATTAACCAAACCAAAAAATACTGCATAAATATTTGCAATGAAATAGTTTTGGGGCAGGCTGTAGTAATATATGTGATCTATATTTATCAGAGGAAAAGTATGAATTTTAAGAATGAGGAAAAAGTCCTTCAGCTGATTCCCTTCTAGTAACTTAATGCATTTTTGTCCTGAATTTCAATAGCTTCTGAATAGCAACTGATTCTGTCTATACACTCCCTGGTTTTACATGTACATGTTATGACAAGATCATTCTAGGATGATAAGATTCAGGACTAAAACTAAAGATACTAAAATGTAAATGTCAACATGTCTCTGCACTAAAAGTAGTGGGGGGGAGTAGAATTAAGTGTTATTAATTATAAAATAAAATTTTCCAAACCTTAATAAATGTTATACCCTCAGAACCATTTCTCCATTAGTCAGTGAAATAATTGTATCTTTATAAATTAATCTTCACAAAATTTCCAGCAATTTTTTTTAAAAGATTTTATTTATTTGACAGAGAGAAACACAGCCAGAGAGGGAACACAAGCAAGGGGAGTGAGAGAGGGATAAGCAGGCTTCCTGCTGAGCAGGGAGCCCGATGTGGGACTCGAACCCGGTTCTCCGGGATCATGACCTGAGCCGAAGGCAGTCACTTAACCAACTGAGCCAGCCAGGCGCCCTCCAGCAAATTTTTTTAAAGATTTTATTTATTTTTTTGATAGAGAGAAACACAGCTAGAGAGGGAACACAAGCAGTGGGAGTGAGAGAGGGAGAAGCAGACCTAGCACAAATTTTGTGATGGAACAGATCACCTTCGTTATTACCATGCTCACTAAGTGAAAAGAAGCATATGTGAGCTCTTAGTGTTAGGAATTTAGGGTGCCACTCAGTGAAATATAACTTCATTAAGTATTATTGAAAGCTGAAAGCATCATATTGGAAATTTGTCACAGGGATTGAGACGTTGAAATGAATAGAAGACCAAAGTTACCAGGGAACATATTGCAATGAAGATGTACAAAGTGGGGGAATAACAGACCTTTGCTATGCAGTTGCAAAACATTTAGCTCAATTAATTCAACGAAAGTAAAGCTCATGAAAGCTTTCTATGATCGTCTCTGCTCTCTCTCAAGCCAGATGCTGTTGAGGAACAATTTGGCCCTCACTGCACTGGAAGCCATCTTATTCCACTCATTTTAGACTAAAGTTACCAGGGAACATAATTAAACTGTGTCCTGGATAACCTTGTGGAGAACTGAATCCACTCTATTTTTGTAAACTCTGTACCTACCACTGGAAAAACTAAATGAATATCAATATGCCCTTGATACCACTGCTGTATGAACCCAAACTGAAACCCACATATTCACTCTGGGATCACACCGTATCCTCACTTAGGATACAGCATTAAAGAAACTGGTAGGAATAATATTTTTTGGAAGTTGTGTACTGAAGTGTGCTTACTATCTTCGATAAGGTTTCATGATTATCTCTAGTGGTAAGTTATAGGCTGGTGCGTTATATTTAATGTCTTAGCCAGTTCTTCAAATGTGAATTTCTGTTTAACTGCCACATAGCACATGTTAACTGATATATATTTTTCCCTCTATTAGAATGCTAGCCAGTCTAACCTAAGCTAGTATCATCTCTGGACTAGTTACATATAATAGGTCCCTTTCTTAACTAATGCCTGCCAAATCTTTTGTATAATTTATCTCTTGAGTTGAATCCTGTGCTATAAATAGTAATCTCATCATGTCTTGCCCCAGCTTAAAATCTATCAAAGGTTTTCCAAATTTTTAAAGATAAAGGACAGAAACCTTAGCATCTCCACTAATTCCTTGAATGTCTGGTTCATTTTTTTATGCTCAGACTTATTCTTCTGTACTCTCTTAACCATTTTCTTTGTTCTAGCCAAGACCTTCTTTTTTTCAATTCCTTGAGTGTACTTGGATTCCTCTTGTAATAACTGCTTGGAACATGCTATTTTATATATCTAAAATAAATATAATTGCTTTTAAAAGCCAGTCCATTTACCTAATGAGTAGAATACAAAGATGCCTATAGAAAGATTAATGTTCATACAGATTAACTACCATATTTATTAAAATTTGTGTCAAAGCCCTTGGCAAGGTAGCTGTATTTAAGACCAGTTGATAATAAGAAATAGTCAGATGGGAACACATGGAAGACCTAGTGTAAATCAATTTCTTGTTTGAAAGTAACATCTCAAGTTCTTTTGCATTACTGGTAAAAAAGTAAATTTATTATTTTATAATTTAGAAATATAACTTTCTCTGTTAATTTCAATTATGATGGGTTAAATTGTGTTATTTACAAAAACAGTTTTAAAATTAATAGAATTTTGCTTTGATTTAACTTTTAATATTTATATATACAAATGTATAATGTGTGTTGTACATTTGATTTTTTTCTACTTTAATCACAACTATTTTCATGACATTTCTCTGAGTTCAGTAGTTCATTGAATATTTCATTTAACACCTAGAATAAATTACACTTACTAACTCTCCTGCAACTAAAACTAAAACTCCTAGAGACTATTTCAACCTGCAAAGAATTTTCTTCCTTATTGTTTCTTCCTTCCTTCCTTCCTATATTTATATTCTAAGTATACTCTGATCTATATTATTGTGCTTTACCTTAAATTATTTGCTAATTAGATTATTACTTCATACTTATTCTTTTGTATACTTCTCTCCAGTTCTGTACTGTATTTTCCAAATAGAAGTCTAATTTGTGTGTGTGTGTCTGTGTGTGTGTTTGTATGTGTATATGTATGCATGTGTGTGTGTTCACTCCTAGTATTTCATAGCATGGGTCATTTCTTTGTTAATTTTGAAGGCCTTGTTGATTGTTACATGTTTTCCTAGAACTTTGCCAGTTGTTTTTGTTTTAGATGTTTTTCTTTTTGATTGCAGAGCAGGTCAGATTTTCTAGTGCTTGGTGAAGTCCTTCCTGTATACATGACCTTCTGGTTTATAGCTGTTTTCAGTTTATAATCTGTTTCCTCAAAGTGCATCAAGGTTTCCTGTTGAATATGGCCATATTTTATCTCTTTATTAAATTTGACATAATCTTGACTAGCACAAATCTAGGCACACAAAAGATGGCTAGGTTTTGCTTGTTGTTTTTTGTTTTAACAGGAAGTATTTTTCTAATAAGAAAATCCTTCAAAGGTGTTATCCAAAGAATTTGAGGAAAATGATTAAGGATTCCATAAAATACTGACTTTTCTAAAAGAAACCAAGACATTATAAATCCTGACCAAGGAAGATATAAATGGTTTGAAAAATGTATTCCTCCCCCCAAAAGGATTCACAAATTTATTTATAATACAGATCATATTGTCTGCTCAGTACCCAACACTCAGCTATACTCATCTCTTTTTTGCTCATGGTTATCAAGGGGTCCATGTTACCCAGGGGTGAAGGTTAAAGAGTCCAATCTGTGTGATGATCTACTTTTTCCTGATGGTCACTGGCTGCAGAATGGGCATGTAGTGCAGTGAACACACTGCAGGGTAGTCGGTAGAGAGGCTTCTGATGTTACGACACAATCACTGCAACAGCGTTCCAGAAGACAGGTTTTAAGTACATTAATAATTCCTACTGAATAAACTATTTTACTGGGGAATTTCCTGTTATTGTACCCGCAGGCATCTAAACAGACACAGTCTTTTAGGAAACACAATGATTGATTTCAAATTTTGGTTAATAGTAGTAAGTGACTAGTTAATAGTAAAAGATGCTTTTCTTCACTACTTTACCTTCTAAGACAGGCATTTCACATACTCTGACTGTAGCTATGAATGATTTTGAAACTAATACAGAGGACAGATTTAAGTTTTAGTCGTCAAATTTAGGAAGTTGACTGCTAAAGATTTCATATTTGAAGATCTTAAAAGGATACCCTTAGTGCTATGAGATCATAGTAAGTTGATGCCTTCTTTTCAGTCCTTCACAAGGAATGATACTCTCATTTTGTGTACCAGGATTGATTACATTAAGTTTAAAGAACATTTAAGAAGTTAAATAGGGGTGCCTGGGTGGCTCAGTTGGTTAAGCAACTGCCTTCGGCTCAGGTCATGATCCTGGAGACCCAGGATGGAGCCCTGAATCGGGCTGGAAAGCCTGATTCTCCCTCTCTCACTCCTCTCTCTCCCTGCTTGTGTTTCCTCTCTCACTGTGTTTCTCTCTGTCAAATAATTTTTTTTTTAAGTTAAATAAAGCTGCTTCCTTATAATCAGAAATCTTAGAGACACATGTTGATTTTTGTTTGCATTTTTTAAAGAATCCTATTAATAGGGGTGCCTAGGTGGCTCAGTTGGTTAAGCGACTGCCTTCGTCTTAGGTCATGATCCTGGAGACCTGGGATGGAGCCTCACATGGGGTTCCCTGCTCGGCGGGAAGCCTGCTTCTCCCTCTATCACTCCTGCTGCTTTTATTCCCTCTCTCGCTGTGTTTCTCTCTGTCAAATAAATAAATAGAATCTTAAAAAAAAAAGAATCCTGTTATACAGGAAAGTAAATATGATACTCTCTCCAGGATGATACTTTTATCATATTTTTTTAGAAAAAAATATTCTATTTTATATTCTAAGTATATTTAAAGAAAGACTAACTTTTCTTTTAAGTTATTGCAATTTTCACTTAATGTTCTTTACATATTAGAAGATAACACCGTATTATTTCCTAAAATAAAATTAAGCAGAAACGTTTTCTTGTTAGCTTTAGCATATGAAGTAAAAGACAATGCTTTGCCCTTAGGTTTGAGGGATACCTAATTACAAAAAAAAGAAAAAAAAGGAATAAAAATACCTCAAGGAACTACTTTAGAACCTAAGTTTTGTCAATGATATAAATATTGAACAAAAATATGAAATTTAAACATATACAGTAAATTTTAAGTTCAAATGTTTATATAATTACTACTGATTAATAATCAATACATATTTTGCTTTAATTTTATAAATACAAAACAGCTTGTCTTAATATATTTCTGTAAAAACAAAGATTGAAGGAATTATATTTCACTTTTTTCATATAGCATCATCATAAATGTTTGGAGATTTAAATTAATTTCATATTTCTGGTGACAATTCATAGAGAAATAAAAGGCTGATCTCAATGTATGTATACATAGTTTATGGATTTGTAGGGAAAAATTATGTGTTCATCTGCCTCATTTATAGAAATATTTGTTTTTATGGATATAATGTGTTATATGACAACAGTGGTAGGTACAAATCCAGAAGAAATCCACAATCACATTTTACATTTGTTGAATTCAAAAAGCAAAATCATAATATGATTTTTGCAAGCATTTATGAACCTTCAAGTATGTGAAAAAATAGACTGATCATAGAAAAACAAAAGTGCTTGGTATAATCTTTATTTTCAGAGAGGAATAGATTTCTGTGTTTTCCTGATATGAACATCAAAATATGAAACATAAACACATAAATAAGCCAAACAGAGGGGGTAAAATGATATGGAAACTTCTGCCTGTTCTACGTATGGACAAACCTGTAACCCAAAATATGACTGAGGGTCCTCAGGTGTTTCTCTGTTGTCCAAAGTATCTGCTTTGAAGTCACACTTAGCAGTAGGTTTTATTTCAAATAATGCAAATCTAATTCCGAAACTATCACCAACTGATATGTGTTTTATTATTTGTGGGAATACAGAATGAAGGAGTATGTAATACCGAAGACCATAAACTTTATCACATCTTCCCTGCAGATATTGCTAATCTCTGCCTCCCTGCTTTTCTCCCTATTTCTGAATTTCCTTTTCCACTGGTACCTCAACTCTCCAGCACTTTATTCTGTCTGCCCAAAGGAAAGACATGACATAATTAGGTCAATGAGGTCACTAGCTACCTGGGTCAAAGGTAGGCAAAAAGAAGGAAAAGTTGTTAGAAGAACAAAATAAGATTTCACTATGTGAAAAGATTAAAAGCAAAATAAAAAAATATGCAAACAAAAGAGTGTAATAATCCCATCTAAATTATTTTCTAGAAGTAATTCATTTGGAAATGTTTTTCTGGATAGATGCACTGAATATTATTTCGGAATATTTCAATTGAAAATAACTGCTGGATATTTGTTGAGCAAAGAGTAGAATTTTCATACCCTCCTGCCCTTTTTCTTTTTTTACTAATCAATATGATAGCTTGGGCTAATCTTTGGTTTCTTTATTTTATTTTATTTTTTTAAGATTTAATTACTTTATTTGGAAAAAGGCAGAGAGGAGAAAGAGAGAATCCCAAGCAATTTCCGGACTGAATGCAGAGCCCCATGTAGGGCTCAGTCTTAGGACCCTGAGATCCTGACCTGAGCCAAAATCAAGAGTAGGATGCCCAACCCACTGAGCCATTTACGTGCCACCGTTTCTTTATTTTCCATTTGGCCCTAACAGACTGAAGTTAACTGACAGAATGGTAATGTTTAAGCGTTTTCCTTGATGAAGGTAGTGAAATAAGCCAAGTAGAGAAAGTCATGTATCACATGGTTTCACTTACTTGCGGTGCATGGGGGGTAACCTGGAGGACAATGGGAGAAGGAAAGTAAATGGGAAGCCGGGTAATCCAGGAAGAAAAACGAAACAACAGAGACTTTGGACACAGAAACAAACTGAAGGACTTGGAGGGATGGGGGTGGAGGGATGGGAGAGCCTGGTGGTGGGTACTGGGGGCACCTATTGCGTGGAGCACTGGGTGTGGGGAATGGGGAATGAATCTTGGAACACTGGAAAAAGAAATTAGCAATAAAAAAATAATAATAATAATAGCTACAGGCCGCCTGGGTGGCTCAGTTGGTTAAGCAACTCCCCTTGGCTCAGGTCATGATCCCAAAGACCGGGAATCAAGTCCCACATCAGGCTCCCTGCTCCGCAGGAAACCTGCTTCTCCCTCTCTCACTTCCCCTGCTTGTGTTCCCTCTCTGGTTGTGTTTCTCTATGTCAAATAAATAAAATCTTTAAAAAATAATAATAATAGCTACAGGGGAGTTTCTGAATTTTTGTAGATCTATCAATTTTGAAATTAAAGTTATGCTGGATTTCTTTAAGAGAGCTTTCTTCCATGGAAATTTAATTAATATGGCCAGTTAACTTTCTTTATGCATCCGTAGAACTTCTTTCCTTTTGCTTGTGTTGTGACATTGATTAACATCTATTTATCATATGATTACTTAGATATATTATCTCCTTAAGGCATATAAACTCTTTGAAAATAGCATAGATATCTGATTCATCTTGTGTAATCCAGGAACTGGGCATCTAGAAGTCATTTAATAATAGCATTGGATAAATGTCTCTCAGTGAAAAAATTACTTTCTAGATATTACAAACCAAATGTATCATTGAAAAACTAGAAATAATATGATTTTACAGGAATGGTAGCATTTATCAGTTAGACCCAATTTCTGTAGATATTTGAAGATTAGATCCCAAGTATTACTTATTTTTTTAAATTTATTTTCCATTGATAAGGAAAAACAAGATCCTCCCCTTTAAAATTGTAATTGCTTGTACTCCTAGAATACTGCCCACAGGCCATATCTGTTACTGGAGGGAGGAGTATACATATTAGTAGATAAAAAATGAAATGCCCAGTTACTGTATTATAAATATAAATATTTGAGCTTTGAAGTTGAATAAACTCAATCATATTGGGAGTCAATTCCGCTGTTCACATTTTAGTTTTAAATGTTGGTTAATGTTTGTATTTAGGAAGTAAGTAAATACTTTTCTATTGTCGATTTCTGTCCTTGGTGAGTGTTTGTATTGGAGTCAATGTAGACAAAAGTTTGAAAGACTTGAATTTTGTTAATGATGAACGCTCATCTTTTTTAAAGCACTCTCTTCGACGTAGATACACTTGTTGAAATTCTGCCCCATCGTCACATTCACAATAGAGTGATTCACAAAATTCACTAACCAAATTCCTAGAAGTATTACATACAGATGGCGGATGAGAAGGTAACTTTAATGAATTATTATCTTATAAAATTCTCTGAAACCATTCAGTTATTGAGTAGTGACTATGTGATGAGCACTCTTCTAGGTACCAAGAACTCACTTCATGTTTATGTTATAGCTGTGTCTTGGTTTTATGCTCCTATCCTTCTGCATTTATCTTCTCGCCTGTAGCCCTTTCTACTAATGTAAGCCTCCAAACTCCCTGCTGTAAATTGCCACATAGAAAACCCCCATGTGGAATCCCAAACACCAGAAATTCATCACAAATCTATCATGAACTAAGTAACTTATTTCCCAGGAGATACACAAAATTAGATTGTGAATCAGTTCTCCCCATATATATAAGATTCACCTAAAAATCTTTTGGGTTATTATATTAACTCCTTACCTATAGTTTATTAAAGCATAATTTTTTCTTTCCATCACTCCTGCTGAGGGTACGTGGGTTTTGTTTTTCCCTCTTCTCTTTTTCCCTCTTCACCTACCCTCTTTAACACATAATGGAGAATATCCTGAAAACAAAACAAAGCTATCTAATTTGATTTCTTCTGGGTCATACAATGCCTTTTTTGGCCCAAATAAAATACTCTTATCTTTATACCTTGACTGCATTAAATTAGAAACCACAAACATATTTCTTGGTATCAGTTTCAATACCTGTTTTATTGCTAATCACAAACCATGAGCATGAGAGCAGTGCCTCTATACAGCAAGAGGATAAGGGTGCTATTTGTAAAAGAACATCTGATAAAAGAAAGATGATGGTTGGCAGGAAATGAGAAGTCTACTAAGGAATATCTATTTTCCTTTGTCTAATTTACCCTCTTATTATCTAAAACTAGGTGACCAAGTTTTACTTGGTTTGATTAAAAATGATGCAAGTATTGGCTCCATTTCTTCTCAATACATTTTGCCTAAATCAATATAATATTTCCAGTTCCCAAAAGATGCATTGTTTCTTTGAAGGATTATTTAAACAACAGATGTGTATATAGACATATAAATGCATAACTTATGGGCTGAATGTTTGTGTCTCCCCAAGTCCATAGGTTGAAGCATTAAACTCCAAAGTGATGATACTTAAGGTAAAAAACTTTTGGGAAGTGTTTAGGTTTAGATGATATCATGAGGGTAGGGTCATCCTAATTAGATTACTGACCTTGTAAGAAGAAAAAGAGACCAAATCTCTCTGTGCCTGGTAAAGATACAGGGAGAAATTTGCTGTCTGAAAGCCAGGAAGAGAGCCTGTTCTAAGTACTGAAAATGCCTCCACCTTGATTTTGGACTTCTTAGGCTTCCAGAACTCAGAAATAAATACCTGTTGTTTAAGCCATAGTGTATATGGTATTTTTTAACAGAAGTTCAAGCTGAGCAAGACAGCCATGAAGATTTTCTGCCATTATATTCTCCAGCTTCCCAAGGACATCTTACTTTTGGGGGGAAAAAAAAGGCAAAAGAAGGAGCTTAATGAGAGTCCCAATGTTTTACATTTTTGGAGGTAATTTTAACCAGTAGAGAATAGCTATGAGAAAGCCTTTTGAGAAGAACAGAAATGACTTCTTCATGCCTTTTCATAGACATCACACAAATATTTTTCATACTTTGCCTGTATAACAGGCCCAGTTGGCATATAATTAAATGGTTGTTTTCATTCTCTAAGATAAGTGTTTCTCAAATGAATTAACTGCCATTTAAAGATCAAAATATTTAATAAAAATGTAAATACACCTGGAAAAACATATGGTGATAAAGGCCATCTGCATTTCTCCATTAACTTTGCATATTGATAAATTTAAGAAACTTGCAAGGATATTTCCATTATTCATTTACAAACTCAGTTAAGTGTTACATTTTAATTATTTAACTTTAGTTATCAATTTCTCTAAAATTTTTCATTTGAAAATATGTTTCTCTTTAACTGTTTCATCTATTTTTATATTATAATTTTTAAAAAATTATTTAAATGTCTTCTAAGTACGAACATAAATGCATAGAAATATTTTTCTGAATAATATGTTTATTTTCTACATTAAGAGCAACTTTGTCAGTTTGGAATTTTGTGAATCATCATCAATAGAAATAGAATTCAGTGATTCAATTTATATGGACTACCATTAATTTATTTACTGATATGAGAGGGCAGCACATGGGAATCTTGTTTAATAATCTTATTATTACCACGGGTGGGACAGATAACACATACAGTTAAGGGGAAATGAACTTTCTCTGTTTTTTCTTTTTTCAGTTTTCACTGAATTCAATAAATCTGTACAGTAGGTTCCAGATCACGTGATAATTTATTTAAGAAGAAAAATAGGAGTGTTTTTATTAATCTTTGTTTTGACTCACTAATACATTTGTGTTGCCAAATGACCCAGATTTCTGATATTCCAGACAGTAAGTGAAGTATTAAGCACAGAATAGACCTGAGAACACCAGCCTTTGTCAAGTTCTCTCCGGCAGGGTCTGCCCTTCTGTTTTTAGTACTAAGAAAATATACCCATTAATAGGTACATAAACAACTTGAGAAAACTGTTGATGTACCAGCACAGAAAACTATTAAATGCTTAGATTAGTCAATGTACCTCAATAATATGGAAGGACCTGTCACTAACAATATCAGCCATGTGTTCAAAGCCTACATTTAATGAAATATGCTCTAAAATACCAAACAAAAGTACTCCTGAATTTCCATAAAGTACAAATTTTTTTACAAGAAAATACACATTTTATTTAAATAGGAACTTTTATTAAGACAAAATCTTTATTATAACTCTCCCTTCTAAGCATTCTGTTTTATCCTCTGTATATGTTTCACACTGAGATGCAAGTAATATTAGTTTTATGTTTGTTCTATACCCAAATGAAAAATTGATCGATGTTTACCTGTTAATAATAAACATAAGTATACTAATTGCTTATGACTTATATATCCCCATGAGGAATGGAATACGTTCTTGGATCATTCCAAAGCTTTTTACTTGAATTACTATGACAGTGGTTTCCCTCCTTCTCTCTCTCTTTCTCTTTAATTTTAAAATACAAAAAGAATAATAGAAATATTGATGACATTGACAGTGATTTTTCCCATTTCCCTCATTAAGCAGAGGAAAATTTTATATTAAGTGAAGTCTCTTTTTTACAATCATTGTGATGGTTATTATTTTATACATTATGTTATCTTCTATTTGGAATTTTAAGTTTATGTTTGATAGGGAAATTCTGTGAGCAAACAACTGTGCAAACTCTTTCAATATGCTTGTTTTAAAATAGTTGTCACCTGCCCACTTAGATAGAAATAGAGGTATAAGTAAATACCAGAAATCAGAAATAATGGACAGTAGCCACAAGAATAAATAATGCACTCATCTCTCATGGGAATGCCCAACCTAGACAGCTTTGTATTTCCACTGTTTTTGTGTGCTTCTGTGATTCCCACTCTCGGCTTATTAGAAATAACTATATTTTCACCTTGTCTTGTCTTAAATGTAGAAGAAATACGAAAAATATAGACACATATTTAGAAAAGGCCCATTCAACCAAAGTCTTCAGAAATTAATTAATTAAATTAACTCCCCTGAAGCTGTTTTTCTTAATTATTTTAGTGGCTAGTGATATTTTTTTTCAATTAGAAGCAGTTTTTTTTTAATAGCATCAATTGACTCATATCCATTATTGTCTCTAGTTATTTTTTGTATACAGTTCATATCTTCAAGAGAATCATTTGGTCCTTGAGATCTGAGATTTCATTTTTTAGTTAAAACAGGATTGAGGTTGTTTAGAGTGTTGTTAATGAACTATGTCCCAAGATATGCTTAGAGTTTATCATGGCTTGACACTAATTTGCAACATGATCTGAACCCATATACCAGTATTTGTAAATTATTTAAGACTCAGTCTCATATACACACACACATATGTGGATGTGTAATCATTATTTATGTATAGAAATATATGTATGTATATATATGTATCACACGCATATATACATATGCATATAATATAATGGGGATAGTTTCCTAGAACTGCAATGAGGATTCTTTAAAAATGTGGGTAAAACACTTAGTGTAAACATGAGAAATATTTTTGAAAATATCATCATTATTAATTTTATTATTCTTTTCTTATTTTTTATTACTCTACTTTTCTGAATGTTGCAATCTCTTAGTAGTAGATATCCAGTAACTATTTTTTAATAGATGATGGATATGTATATATATTTGCCTAATATAGATAGTGCTTTATAATAAATAAATACCATCTGCTTATAGCAAGGGAAAAATAGATGGCATTAACATTTAGGCTAATTCTGCAAAAGTCATATGGCTTAGTTTTACACAAGCCATTTTGATGGTGGCAATGACTTAAAGGCATAGTTTGGCTGGAGAGAGCAAAACAAGAAGATGGGAACAATTAAGGAGGGATGGATAACAGAGTATGTGAAAAGAGTTGGAGTTATATAATGGGAGATTGGCTTATCAGAATAAGGATACAGACATATGGTCAAAGGAAATTTAACCATGAACAAATCTAATACTCAATTTGACTTGTTTTCCAATGTGTAGCCTTTACCTATCTTCCCAGATATGAAAATTTTTATTTGTTTGCCTGGAAACTCTAAATAAGTATTGGGTTAATGTAGATAAATATTATATATCATCTGTAAGAGGGAGATCAGCAGTTGCTGTGATTAAGAAATTTGAGTGACCCTGAAAATGGGTCAGTCTGAGCCTTAGTAAACGTAACTGCTAAGGCCAACCTGGGACTCTCCAGAAAGTGAGATAAGAGTCAAGAAAAGTCTATCTAAATCCAACAGACTGTATGAATTCAGTTGACATTCAGGTTAACTGAATGATAAACATATTTTGAAATGACAACTCGGTTGCTTCAAGTAAGTGGTATAATGAAACTTGTGTTCATCTAAATGTTACATGACTATCTTTTTCTAACTTTCAGTGTCATATATGTAAAGTTTTAAAATGTGCATGGTTTTATTGGTTGTTATTAGAGGCTTTCTTATTTAGGCAATATTGTTATTCCCACCATCCCCCAACATTTACATAAATAAATAGATTGCCTTGATTTTACTTAAGCATAAAACAAAAACATTTCTGAATTTGGCTTTTGTTTATATATAATCAGTCTTGGCCTTTGAGCAGGAATGATTTGCGCTTAACCATGCTGAAAAAGTTATTTGACCATTCTAGTTACTTTTGGTTTTACATCTGATTAAATTAATATTAAGGGGATGATTAGTGGTTTGGTGATTTACTAGGACATCTTCAGTAAGACAGTGGGTGTGCTATGTGAACTGATGATCTGTTTAACTGATGGGCTAGTCTAATCCAATCCAAAAATTATTTCTGTGCTTTTACTAATTTCTACTGTGTAGTCAGAGAATTATGGTTCCTTTTAAACTCTTTTTAGTATAAGGTCGCATTTGTTGCCTGATTCAAACCTATGCTCATGTGCACCATCCTAAGGGATCCAGTGAGGTGCCAAGAATGCCAAGATTGTGGAAGATGGGGCACTGGATGATGATCTGGATAAGATCTGGAACCAGGAACCTTTTTTTAAGGACCATTTTTTAAATATATATTGACATGGGAGAACCAGTGTGCATTTACATAGAAAAAGACAGTTCATTTAAAAAGATACTGCTTCAGGGCGCCTGGGTGACTCAGTGGGTTAAAGCCTCTGCCTTCAGCTCAGGTCATGATCTCAGGGTCCTGGGATTGAGGCCCCCATCAGGCTCTCTGCTCAGCAGGGAGCCTGCTTCCTCCTCTCTCCCTGCCTGCCTCCCTGCCTACTTGTGATCTCTCTCTCTGTTAAATAAATAAATAAAATATATTTTAAAAAAAGATACTGCTTCATTTTTAATTTAAAAAATACAAAATACACTTAAAAAGATGATATCTTTTTAAATCAAAAGGCTGGGAAGATACTATATTTAATATATGAAGCTCTATGGAAGGAAATATGCAACAACTTAACCAACATTTATAATCATTTAATTGCTTTTAGTAGGACTTCAGAACATCAGGACTCTTCCTAGGTGACAATTTCAGTTCACTAAAGGCAAGCTGTATTCTGATTTCCAGTCTTCCCAGAGCACATTTAAGAGGATTATTACTGTAAAATGAAAGAATCCCCCCTGGTAGTAAATTACCTGCAAACAAGAAGATATTACCCATGTAATCTCTACTTTAAAATGCAAATTTGTTTACTAATGAAAGTAATTATGACCCCAAATGGAGCAGACATCTAAAATCATTTACCACAATGAAATTAACTATACTGAAAATGAATACCTAGCTATAAATCATTCTTTTTATAGTTTATATGGTCATGCAAGACAGCATGTTACATGTATTGAATAAGGGCGTCTGGATTGAGAAGTCTATGGTGTGAGTCCCAGCTCTGTTGGAGCTCAGTTGGCCTCCATTCAGTTAAATTTCAAAAATTTCCAGTGATTGAGCCTCTCCCTTTGTAAAACATTGATATCACTAATTCTTTTTTTTCTTAAGATTTTATATACTTATTTGACAGAGAGAAACACAGCAAGAGAGGAAATACAAGCAGGGGGTGTGAGAGAGGGAGAAGCAGGCTTCCCGCAGAGCAGGGAGCCAGATGTGGGGGTCAATCCCAGGACTCCAGGATCATGACCTGAAGGTAATCGCCTAATCAACTGAGCCACCCAGATGCCCCGATATCCCTGATTCTGATGATAAAGATCAAGAGAAATAATGCTAGAGAAACTGTTTGAAAATTATGAAACATTTCGTAGATGGTATCTCTTTGGTTTATTTAGGACTATGTAGTATAATGGGAAGATTAAAAAAAAGGTTTTAAATACATTTCTGTGCATCTATAAACATCTGTTTCTTTTTGTCTCTTAAAAAAATAATTTTTCCCAACATAATCCATCTGAAAGTGCTGCCTCGGGAGTTGGCTATAACCACGACTACTAAATATGAAATAATACCTCTCAGTTCTTTCACTATTCCTTCCTGCGTGGCCAGCTATCTCATATGTCCTGGGTATCCTTCAGAGAGCTTTGCTTTGTGCCATAACTGAGAGCAGATAATCTATTCCTATAACAGGAGTTCTCTTCTAATTTATATGTGCTTTCTGAAATAGTCTATCTTGTATGTGAGTGTTCAAACATCTAGAATGTGGCAGATTACAATTTCCCCAAACTACTGATTCAAATCTTTCTTTCCCCACCACTGGTGGTAGTGCTAGTGGTAGTGGTATGCAGGCGGGGAGCCAAGAGGAGGATAGTTGCAGGATACTTTTTATTCCCTCTCAGCAAATATTCCCTCAGGCCTTTGAGGTTGCCCAGCTGCCTTGGTCTCTGGAGCTTGTGTACTGAAAAATTACTTCTTGCCTTACTTTGTCAAACTCATTTCTACTTTTTCTTCACCTACTCTCTAGGAAATAACTGTAAAATAATGCAGGTTTGCCTTTGACAGTCCAATAACAACCACTTTGAATTCCTGAATATAGAAACATGGTCTACTCTCAGATCTAAAGATTGGCATTAAAGGACAGTGCTTTTCAAGACTTGAATGTGATTTCATCACTTCCCAAGGGAATTTGCTGTTGGTTTCTCCTTTGTGTTAGTGGTTGCTCATGGGATAAAAGTTTCAGTATCTGCAACTTTCCACCATTCACTTTTGTATTTCTTTGTAAAGTAGTTCTGTCTGCATTTGGGTAACCCATGTACAATATATATACCAGAGTGGTAAACATGTGATGGGTTTGGCTTCTCAGAAATAACCATAGTTTAAATGTGTGTCATAAAGATAGGTCAATCTTCAATAAGTAAAATTTTCTATACATTTTGTGTAGGAAATTGGAAAATTTAGATAAGCAAAATTGACTAAACAAATACAGAAAATAATTTCAAGCTTATTTTTATGAGACTTTCATTTGCACATATGTATATATTTTCTTACAACAATAATGAGTTCTGGTAGTATCCACAATTTTGAAAATGGTTTTTGTGGTTAGTAATATATAATGCCAATATATTTATAAATATTAAACTCTTAAATAAGAAGATATCAATTTTAAAGATTGAATAAATCCTGCTGTTTGTGTATACCATAATATTTTTAACCATTCCCATAATGCAGGAACTTTAGGAAATTATCTTACTTGTTTTGCTCATGTAAGATCATACATTTGTTCCTGTAAGTAATAATTGTTAAATATATCAAACTATAAGGCCATACAAGTAAATCTTAAGAGTAGTTAAATTAGGGTCTTTTGGCAGATTTCAATAGGTTTACTTAGTTTCTGTAATTTTGTGGAAAATGTTTGCATCTATGCATACATAGTTTATTCCTAGAAAGGAATTCTATATTTCATCAATTTTTAAAAGATTTTAAAAGTCATTTATGCGGCTTTATTTTTCACATGGCATCTAATTGATATAAGCAGGTAAGCATTATTGGGAAGATGATGATGGTGTAAGGCTTCAGATGATTATAAAACCTTTTATTCTGCATCTGTGTCTTAGTACTCCAAAATCATTGCACATATTCTATCTGTCATAATAAATGAGGGCCTGTTTGCTACCTAACCTGGCAATACCACTTCAGAATGTGGATTGCATGGTTTGTGGGACTGATTTTTAGTCTCCACTTTGTTGGGTTATTTTACTGTAATGTACTTTGATATATTCCTAGTCTTTTAATCCTTAGTAAGTTGTTACTAGTTCTCACACTAAATAGACTAACTCAACAGTTCTCACAGGTCTGTCTGTCACCAGTTACAGTCCTGTTTAGTATAATCCCCAGGTGTCAGAAGGGAGAAGATGTCCCCATTGTTCTGCTGCCCATCATATAAGTATTTCTGAAAGACCCCCACCTCCAGTGTTTCTGTTATTTCAAGCGGAGAAGCAGGTGCCAAACTGATTGTCTTCAGTGACATACTAACCATTAATGGTATCCAGAACTTGATTTTATTTCCCAACTCTTGGTAAAGCAGTCTGGGGGTGAGATTTATAACATTGTCTTCTAGCTTCTATTTTTTCTCTCATTGGTATTCTTTATAAGGCTCATAAACTCAGCAAGTCAGCAGGCTAATCCTGTCGGATTTCAACTTTTTCTTTTCTCTGTAATTCTCTTGCTTCCAGAAAGCAACTTCTGCATTGTAGGTTTTATTTTTCCCCCTTCCTTTACTTCTATTTTTTTTCTCTTACAATTCTCTACATCAGTGTGTCTTTTAACACTAGAAAACATATAAGAAAAGGGTCAGAAATATGAAAAGTAAAGAAGACAAGCAACTACTAACACAAACTACTGTGTAACAAAAGACTAGTGGGCAAGAATGGGTTCAATTTGATTGTAGCAAACACTAGGTATAAAATAATGCAGCTTTCTGAAAACTTAAAGAGAGAGCTAGATAATAGAGGGGGAAAATCTGCTGGATTTCCAAGTACAAGAACATGGCTAAAAATACAATCCCAAACACCAACCAGGGCTTTTAATAGCAAATATTTTGATGAATTTGATATTAAAATATGTGTTACTTGATAAGTTGGAAAGTAAACAGGGAAATCAAAAATCAAATTTGATATAGTGGTGAGATAAAATATACTGTTTCATTTAGAGAATTCTTCCTTTCTTTCCCAAGTGAAATGTTTGCTGAATTATTTTCTTTCCAATTATTACTATCTATATAATAGTATCCGGTAGTAAGGAAAGACAATATTTGTCAAAAATAATCTAAAACATTTCATTTCTACCGTATGAGTATAAATTATGAAATTCTAAATTGAACATATTTTTTGAAAACAATTTAGGCACATTAAAGAGCTGGAAAGATCCTTGCCCTTGTGGGATATATATCCCTAAGTGGTTGTAATATGGTTCTGTAGGGGAAATACCTTAAAGTAATATTCAATATAAATATATTAAAAGCTATTGCTAGTATTCTGATTTTTATAATGATGCTGCAACATTGATTTTTGAAATGTATATAAGTTGGTAAGACATATATATGGAATCTTGAAGACTTAGAAAGTATGAAGGCATTTTAGAAAAGTATCATGACAGGCATTTTAGAAAGTATGATGGCAGAGTGCCTAGGTAGCTCAGTCTGGTAAGCATCTGCCTTCAGCTCAGGTCATGATCTCAGGGTCCTGGGATCAAGCCCTGCATCCAGCATCACATCAGGCTCCCTGCTCAACAGAGAACCTGCTTCTCCCTCTCCCTCTGATATTCCCCATGCTTATACTCTCTGTCTTTCTCTGTCAAGTAAATACATAAAATCTAAAAAAAATGATGTCATCCTATTAAAATATTAACTAATCAATTTTAAAATGCCATATAATACACCATTTTGAAATGTTAGAGTTTTTGATTCAATTCCCCTTATCCTCAAATGAGAACTAATAAGCTTGAGCCAATGTGGTAAACTTTATCTTTATTTCATTCCTGCTAAAGCAACTTGCTATTTTAAAAAACCCTGTACAGGCTAAGCTATTCCAGTTGAGTTCATTGGCTTGACAAGGTCACCATCTTTGTTTCACTTGTCCTGATCCATCAATGCTCAAAGAAGGACTTTAGCTTATTCTCATTCTCACTTTTTTCTTTGCTTCCATTGTCTATCAATTTAATGTACTTAAAGAGCTGACTTGTATTTATTTTTATCTTTGTTACTTTGTATTTTTATTCATTAAAAAAATCACAGTTTAATTTAGGAAGCTCTTATAGAATACTCAATATTTCCACTCATTTTTCTGTCATTGAGGTTTTACAGCTACTTGGGCGTAATATACCACTGTCTAAGCACATGAAAATGGTCAAAGTTAAAAACATTACTCTATACAGCAAGACTGTTTGCCAAAATTCCTTATCTTGAGCTTCATATTAAAAATTTGTTTAACATGTAACTCAGGCAACCTCTTTTGAGAATACAAAAAACCCAGTCCTCTGTGTAGATCATCTCCCCATCACCTACAAATGCAAAACCTAAAGCAACTTAAGTTGATAATTCAATAATAATAAATTAGCTTAAAATTAGATTTAACATTAATTCACAGCACTGTCTTGGCTGCATCCTTAGTCATTTGCCTATCTGCATTTTGATTTTAAACTTACAGCTGTGAATGGTTATCAGTAATTGTACACACAAAAGTAGGAGGTTATCAAACAATATTTAACAGATAAAAATTAATTTAATTTTCTTCTCTAGCTTTCTTTAGTACATACGGTCACATTATGCAATATTCAGTTAAATATTGGGCAAACCCTGCAAAGATGCTTTGATACTGAATAAAAATACAATTGAACTACCTTATGTTACTCAAATTTAAAAGAGAAAAGTAACCTCTTCTGCTTTCTGTCAAAATCTAATTCCACTCACGAGTTACTTCCTAATACATTGCTAACCATGAAGTCCTAATATGACATACATTTCAATAAAAGTAATGGAACTACTATTATGTATAAATACAAAAAGTCAATTTCTTTTGTAGCACTTATTTATTTATTTATTTATTTATTTATTTATTTATTTATTTATTTAAATTTGACACAGAGAGAGAGAAAGAGAGCATATAAGTAGGAGGGAGTAGCAGAGGGAGAGGGAGAAGCAGAATCCCCGCTGAGCAGGGAGTCCAAGTGGGGTTCCATACCAGGAGCCTGGGATCATGACCAGAGCCCAAGGCAGACGCTTGAATAACTGAGCTGCCCAGGCACCCCTTAACACTTTCTCAAAACGTTTTATTTATTCTAAGAGAGAGAGGGAGAGGACGGAGCAGCAGAGGGATGAGGACAAGCAGACTCCATACTGAGTGGGAGCCAAACAAGAGACTCAGTGTCAGAACCCTGTTGACCTGAGCTGAAATCAAAGTTGGTAGCTTAACTGACTGAGTTACCCAGATGCCCCAAGGTCAAATCCTTTTTTAAAAACAAACAAACAAACAAACAACTGTTGTATCTTCTACAATCTTTAGGAACAATATTTAGCAATGAAATTTTGTTCAGTTAATAAATTTATAGTTTTTATTATGATACCTGCAATTTATATAATCTTTGGAATAGAATAAAACTGAAATCCTAGTAAATCAAGTGTCTACAATCATAGAGTTCAGTATTTTCTATATTCTTATCCATTGTTGAAGTGATTTTAAACTGGGTTGACTAAGTAGTTCAATTTATTTAAACTAAATTAATTGAGAGCTTATAATGTATAAATATGTGTATATGCTAATTCTACCCTATATTACTTTTAAAAAGAGCCCTTGATTTTAGAGTTTCACAGTCTAGACCTGTGTACACTCTCATTCATTTGTTCATTAGTTCATTTTTTGATGACCTCCTGGGTCACAAATTCTTTAAAGATTTGCTAGACTAGGTTTATATGGATTCTAAAACAGCAACATGCAAATGAAATGCAAAGTTTAAGAATGCAAAGAACATATCTGGTGATGGAAATTATCAGTCTTGTCTGGTGCAGTAGGAGCAGAGAGAGGTAAAGACAGAAAGACTTTAGAGAAATGCCTTGAATGTCAGGCTCACACATCCTGTTGATGTCATATTGAACCAGGAGAGAAGGGAATTGAAATTAGGTGGAAGAATCAAATTCACTGAGTAAAATGTAGCTTTGTAGTTTGAAACCAAAGGTGTAAGTCTATAAACAGAACTGAAGTGTGAATATGACATGTATAAATAGAGAAAAAGAAATTATAATTTCAGATTGATAGAAATTCAGATATAATATGCTTTACATCATTAACAAGGGATTACCATTTTTTTCATCTGGACAATCCTCCACACAACGGTCCGAGATAAAGGAGACAAAGGCATTTATTGAGTGCCTGCTGTCTGCCAGACTCGATGCTGACTATTCTTCCTACATTGCCATCACTGGCATGTATGGCCAGAGTACCACCTCACTACTTCTGAATTCTGTGTCAGTGATAAGTGCCTTGCAGAATGAACATCTCATTTATATCTGTTAAATAAGTAGATTAATTCAATCCACATACTATCCTACTAGTTTGACACCATGCTCACCAGCTTATAGATGAGACAACTAAAACTTAGTACTAAGAGTACTAGAGCTAGCAAATTCCAGATTAATGATTTGATTCTAAACACCCTTGCTTTCAAGTATAATACACCTTTTTAAAAGATATTTATTTATTCATTTGAGAGAGAGAGAGACAGAGACAGAGAGAGAGAAAGAGCACATGAGAGGGGGGAAGGTTAGAGGGAGAAGCAGACTCCCCTCTGAGCAGGGATACCAATGCAGGACTCAGACCTGGAACACCAGGACCAAGACTTGAGCCAAAGACAGTCACCTGAGTAACTGAGCCACCTAGGTGCCCCTCAAGTATGAAACTCTGTCTCTTCATGGTTTTATATGCATGGCAAGATATATATACATAAATATACATGAACACTCATTTAATTTTTTTAGTCTATTCTTACACTGTATAATTGCCAGAAGAAAAAGAAAAAAACAAACAAACAAACATTCCTTTGTTGAAGCTTTAAATAGTAAGCAGAACCGAAGACAAAATGAAAGCCTTTCCTTCTAATCAAATTAGTGTTGCACTGGCTTGGTTCAGCAGACAAAACAACATCCCACACCAGAAATAAATGACACAGAATACATGATTTCAGGAAATTGACAGTAACCTCTTTGCCATTCCTACTGTCTCAGACAGAGGTTGTCACTCTCTCTCCTCTGCTTCAGAAGCTCTCAGGCTTCAAGGAAGCTGTGAGGGTTATTTCAACAAAATGACAGGAGCCAGGGCTAAGGGCAGCCAGGAAGATTGTCTAGATCCTGATGCTTTCAGAGCTGTAGTGGTTTCTGCTGCCTCTAATCTTGGTGCCAGACCAGACCACATGCTCCAGACAGCCTCCTCCACCTTAACAGCTTTCTGATTTTGTCTCTCACCACAGAGTTCTCTAGGCATCAGCTTCCATTTTGGTTATGGGAAGATGAAGCATCCTAAAGCAGGGCCAAAGCCCCAAAGGCAGAAAGCTCAACCAAAGCACATCACCTCCACCTCAGCAAAGCTGCAACCAGTGCCAGTGCTCAGAGCAATACTAATGCTAGTGCTACTACAAATAATGCTACAAATAATGATGATAATCAACTGTTATATGCCTCAAATAATTTGTAGGTCGTAACTAAACAATAATAGCATTGGGGCACCTGGATGGCTCAGTCCTTTAAGCGTCTGACTCTCAATTTTGGCACAGGTCATGATCTCAGGGTCATGGGATGGAGCTCCATGTTGGGCACTGCACTTAGCATGGAATCAGCTTGAGTTTCTCTCCCTCTGCCCCTTATTCAGCTTGTGCACACTGTCTCTCTCTCTCTTTCTCTCTCTCTCTCTCTCTCAAATAAATAAACCTTTAAAAAAAACAATAATAACATTAAATATTTATCCAGTATTAAACATGGCTCTGGTAGCCACAGTGTCTTTATCCTTTGCAAATGAATCCAAAGTGGAGATACTAAGATCCCTTTATAAATGAAGGAATTTCATCTGAAACTGATTTTCTGTATTACCCCAGGTAAGAAAAGGGACAATGGAAATGGGAAACTCAGCTCCAGCTTTCTTCAATTCAGTTCTTTGTTGTTGTTGTTGTTGTTTCCTTCACAGTTACTTAGAGGTGATCTGAAGTGTACACACTCTAGCGAGTAACATTTCAAAGAATCATTAAGATATAAAACTCCCCAGCTTTAAGGGTTATGACTTTCCACTGACCTTTTCCAGCAGGTTGTACTATACATGAATAGATCCCTGTAAAAAGAACTCATAGTGGGCGATCGACCCCTGAACAACATTGGACTATCAAGCAATGTCAAGGGTCCCTGGAGTGAGTGCCATGTTTCATGTTCACCTTCCCTGTGATGCACCAATTCCCAGGTTGAAATTTCCTGCATGAGATAATTTTAGTAAATGTTTGAAGTAGTATTTTTATATTGCTAAAACCTAGAATCTATTAACTGAGGATTGCATTCACATACCTTTGTGTGCAAGGTGACACATCTGTGACATTTTTAACAGTAATTTAGGTGGTGTTCTCTCTCAAAGTACATGGCACTAATGAGAGGAACAGTTTATCTTAAAGACCACAACGAACCAATTACTGAGGTAGATTTGAAGGTAATCTGGGGAGAAAATAGACTTGTCATTTTAGAAATTCTTTAGAAATTATGTAAATAAACTCAACGATGAAAATGATACCCTTTTCAAAAGTGGAATAAAAGGGATGTGGTGAGCCAGGAACAGTTGACATTGATGTTAATCTAAAGTAAATTTCTAGAATGTCAAATTTTTTAACGTATATGTAAAACTTCAAGATACAATGCAGTAACCACTAAAGCCATTGTTGGAAGCCATTGTTGGTGTCAGAAGACCATAATGACAAAGAGCTCCAAGCTCCTTTTTGATAGAATCAGTGAGCTATACTATCTTGAAGTTGCTATAGCTATGTGTAGTGCATCTTAAGTAAAACTTTGACAAAGTTTTTTTTCTAATATTCTCTTTTGAAATATGGAAAAATGTGAGTTTACAGTTAAGTGATTTTAGTTGGTTGAGCAAGCATACTCAAATAGGACCAATTTATGAAATTACAGTCATCAATCAAAGGTTAATAAATAAAATATCTTTAATAGATCCACATTTATTAATGTTAAACAATACATTTAAAATTTGCATTAGCAACTTATATGAAGGTAGCAGCAGAGGTTTAAGAACCTGTAGCTGAGACAAATCTGGTTAGGACTCTGGTGCCTTGGTTTTAGAATTGTGATGCAGAGAATTTCTCCATATTGCATAAGAGATCTTTCTACCTTAAATTTCAACAGGACCACTTGACAATTATAGGACAGGGAAAGGACTTCTTTCAGAAAATTTCCTGTGAAAATATACCAAAGGTACTAGGATTAATTGACTGCAAGCTGAGTATGAGCCAAAACCATGATGTGAACATAGTACCAAAATAAATAAATAAATAAATAAATAAATAAATAAATAAATAAATAAGTTATTTGAGCTGCGTTAATGAGTGAATGTCAGAATAGGAAGGCCATGGACCATTTTACAGTGCCCTCAAGACATTAGTGCTAACATGAACTGTAAGTTCAACATTCTGTCTTATTTTGAAATTAGCAAATTTCAAAATCAAAATTAGTAAAGACACTGGTAATTTAAAAAATCTGTGTCAATTAGAGAAATGAGTCATCTTGGGAGAGATCATATTAAACAGTTATGATAACTTATCTAAATGACTCTCAGACTAGGTAGTGAGGAAAAGAAGATAATTTTAAGTTCAGATGATACATACACACATGCACTGCATATCTATTCAGGAAGGAGGAGCTAGCACATTGCCTTGTGAACTGGGTGTCGCTGGGATGATCTACAAGGACTAGTGATGTAATGATATATCTTACATTTATATGATATTTTATGCCAAAATCAAAATAACTTAGGGAAATACATGTTGCTTTTTATGCTTTTTTATTTTTCTTATTGAGATATATTTAGCAAACAAAATTATAATACATTTAATGTGTACAATGTGATGATTTATATATGTATTCTTTGTGAAAGGATTTCTACCACTAAATTAACATATCTATCCCTCACATATTTGCCTTTTTTTTTTTTGCATGTAAGAATATTTAACTTCTACTCTCTTAGCAAATTTCAGTTATACAATACAGAATTATAAATTAATAGCCATCATGTTACTCCTCACATTATAGTCATCACATTAGATCCTCATACTTTATCTTATAACTGAAAGTTTATACACTTTTACCAAAACTACCTATTTCTCCCATCCTCCAGCCCCTGGCAATCACCAATGTACTCTATGTTTCTAGGAGTTCAACTTGTTTTAGATTCTACACAGAAGTGATGCCATACAGTTATTTGTCATTCTCTGTGTAGCTTTTTCCACTTACCATAATGTCCACAAAGTTCTCCAGGTTCTCAAATGGCAGATTTCCTTTTTTTAAAAGATTATTACTATTCCATTGTATATAAATATCACATTTTCTTTATCTGTTCATCTATTAGTGGATACTTAAGTTGTTTCCATTACTTGGCTATTGTGAGTGATGCTAAAATGAATATGGGAGAGTAGGTATCACCTTGAGATAATGATTTCATTTCTTCAGATATATACCCAGAAGTGAGATAGCTGGATCACTTAGTAGTTCTGATTTTGTAGTTTTCTTGAGGAGATTGTATGCGTTTCTCATAATGGCTATACCAGTTTATATTCCCACCAACAGCGTACAAGGGTTTCCTTTTCTTCACATCTTTGCCAGCATTTGTAATCTCCTTTTTGATGATAGACGTCCTAAAATGGTGTGAAGTAATATTTCACCCTTGCTTTGATTTACAATGCCTTAAAGGTTAGTGATATTGACATTGAGATACCACCTTACATCAGTCAGAATGGCCAAAATTTATAGGACAGGAAATAACAAGTGTTGGAGAGGATGTGGAGAAAAGGGAACCCTTTTACATGGTTGGTGGGAATGCAGGTTGGTGCAACCACTTTGGAAAACGGTGTGGAGAATCCTTCAAAAATTAAAAATAGAGCTACTCTATAACCTTGCAATTTCACTACCAGGTATTTATCCCAAAGATATAGATGTAGTGAAAAGAAGGGCAATATGTACCCAATGTTTATTGCAGCAATGGCCACAATAGCCAACTGTGGAAAGAGCCAAGATGCCCTTCAACAGATGAATGGATAAAGAAGATAGGTCCATATATACAATGGAATATTATGCCTCCATCAGAAAGGATCAATACCCAACTTTTGTATCAACATGGATGGGACTGAAGGAGATTATGCTGAGTGAAATAAGACAAGCAGAGAAAGTTAATAATCATATGGTTTCACTTACTTGTGGAACATAAGGAATAACATGGAGGACATTAGGAGAAGGCAAAGAAATGTGAACTGGGGTAAATCAGAGAGGGAGACAAAGCATGAGAGACCTTGGACTCTGAGAAATAAACCGAGGGTTTTGGAAGAGGGGTGGTGGGGGAATGGGTGTGCCTGGTGGTGGGTATTAAGGAGGGCATGTATTGCAATTAGCACTGGGTGTGGTGCATAAACAATGAATCTTGGAACACTGAAAAAATATAATAAAATAAATTGTTAAAAAAACAATTAGTGGTATTGAGCTCCTTTTCATGTACCTATTGGCTATTTGTATGTCTTTTTTTGGAAAAAATATCTGTTAAGATCCTTTACCCTTTTTAAAATCGGGTTGTTTTTTGCTATTTGTTGTATAAATTTCTTGTATATTTTTTATATTAGCCCCTTATCAAAGAGGCAGTTTGCCAATGTTTTCTCTCATCAAATAGGTTGCCTTTTCTTTCACTAATGGTTTCCTTTGCTACACAGAAGCTCTGTTTGATGTGGTCCCTTTTTAAAATTTATTATTATTATTATTATTTACTTTCGTCACCTTTGCCAACTTTTGGTGTCAAATCAAAAAAAAAAATCATTGTCATAACCAATGTCAGGGAGATTGCCACATATGTTCGGGTTTTTGTTGTTGTTAGGATTTTTACCATCTCAGATCTTAGGTGGTCCAGTTTTGTTCTTTTGTATATGGATATCTGGTTTTTTTTTTCAACACTATTGAAGATACTATTCTTTTGATGTATATTCTTGGTGTCTTTGTCAAAAAGTAACTGTATATGCACAGGTTTCTTTCTAGGCCCTCTATTCCAGTCCATTGATTTATGTGTCTGTTTATGCCACTACCATTCTTAATGTTCGTGAGAGCTTTGTAACATAGTATGAAATCAGGAAGCATGATCTGAGCTTTGTTCTTTTTCAACATTGCTTTGACTATTTGGGAATTTTCTATGGTTCTATAAGAATTTTAAGATTATATTTTTCTATCTGCGAAACATGCCCTTGGGATTTTTGATAGAAATTGTATTGAATCTGTAGGTTTCTTTGGATAGTATGGACAACTTAACAATATTCATTTCTCCAATCCATGAGCATGAAATATCGTTCAATTTATTTGTGTCTTCTTCAATTTTTTTTTCATTAGTGTTTTATAGGTTTCAGTGTTGAGGTCTTTCCTTTTATTTATTAAATTTATTCCTGAGTATTATATTGTTTTTGATGCTGTTATAAAGACAACTGATTTTTATATATTGATTTTATATACTGTAACTTTACTGAATTTGTTTATTAGTACTAATAGATTTTGGTGGAGTTTCTGGGTTTTCTATATAGAGTATTATCTTACCGGCAAACAGAGATAATTTTACTCATTCCCTTCCAACTTGAATGCCCTTTATCTCTTTTTCTTTACTGATTGCTTTGGCTAGGGCTTTTAGTACAGTGCTGACTAAAGGTGGCAAGAGTGAACATCCTTACTTCTGTCATTGGATGAATTTGAATGCCATGTGTTTGAGTTTTCTTTCTTCTACTTCATATAGTCCAATGTTAATCCCTCTGTTGAATTTTTCAGTTCTTAAGCTTTGACTTCAGTTTGGTACTTTTAAAATAGTTTCTGTCTCTTGGTTGAAGGTCTTACTTTGCATATGCATTAGTTTCCTGACAGGTGAACATCTTTCTTAGTGTTGCTAAGAATTCTCTATTGAGTAATTACATATCTGTATTTCATAAAAATTGGTTTCTGAAGTTGTATCTTATTCTTTTGTTTGAAACTTATTCTTTTATGTCTTCATTTTCCTTAACTCTTTGGATTGGTTTTTGCACATTGGAGAAAACAGCCACCTCTCCTAGTCTTACTACACTCATTTTGTGTAAAAGATTGGCATCATTAATCATCCCAATGCAAGCTTTCAGTTGCCTTCCAAACCTTTGTGATTGTCCATGCCTCCATCTTATCATCTTTGTATTTAGTGGCTCCAAGTAGTTGAGTATGAGTTAAGACCCATTAGTGTCCCAAATGCAAGGATTACAGTAGCATCTAGATGCAGGCTTATTAGAAGCCAGGCTCCCAGTCAACAACTGGGGATGGATGCAGTCAAACCCATGCAGGAAAGACTGGGACAGACTGAAACAGCATTTTGCTGAGCCCTGCTGTGATAGCAACAATGAACGCTTGCACACCTATTAGCGACTACTTTTTTGTTTACCTATAACTATGGGACTCATGAGTGAAAGCCATATTTGCTGTCAGAGTTAAGTGATCTGGGGGCCCATCTTTTGGGTAGCAGCTTTAAAAGTTAGGGTGGTCGATGTCTGCTTCAAACTCTTCAGTGTCAGGGAGAGGCTGGGAGTTGAGGGTTCCCTCCTGAATATACAGATTTGTGCAGGGGTGGTGGGTGGAGAGGGTTTAGGGGGAGAGTATATCTCAACTTTTCCTACCTGTTTTGATGTGAGTATTTTCTCATTCAATGTATAGGAGTCATTCAACTAATTTCTGCATTTATCTCAAAGAGAACTTTTCCATATGCATCTGTATTTTAGGTGTGTCCATGGCAGAAGGGAAATTTGGGAGCCTCTTATATTAACATATTAGTTCAGAGTGGAACTTCACGCTTTTTAAAAGTGAAGTCTTTAGAGTACAAGAGGTTAAGGGATTTTCTCATGTTCACATATCTAGTTACTAACTGTTCTATAGCCATCCCATCTGTAACTCTCCTTTACTAGTTAGTGTAGAGTTCTCATATCTGCATTAACTGTCAGCTACGGGTGGTTGTTGCTGTAGATGAAATTTGAGTCTCATGCTGTCTTAAAATCTCATAATGAATTGAAACATTGTAAATTGTGTTATACATTATCGATTGTCAGATTAATGACTACATGAATCTTGTCATTGCTTTATTATTGATCCACATACTTAGTACTGATACATGACATTTTCATCATTGGTGTAAAAGCAGAAACACATTCAAATTTTAAATTATTTTTCTAAAGTGGTTAAAATAAGTTTATGGTGTAGGGATCTGAAGTGATTAGTATGTATAATACAATAAGAAAACTAGTACTATTTCCTTGGGGTTTATAAAAATAATTGAAAATGTTTATGGTAACTACACATTTATGAATAAGCTATCTTTGATGTCAAGGACTCGAAGCCCAATTTTTGCTTATGACAAAGCAATTAGTTTTGGATGGCTTCCTCTAGACATTTTCCCCGCTTATGTTAAAACTTTTTTTCTTCCAACCAGAAGACCATAATTTATTTTTCAAGCCCTTCAAGTTGTTTTTCAGGTGATTTCCTATATTTAGCCTTTCCCAAAGTAATATTGTTTTGGGTATTTACAAAGTATGAACAGTTTCAACTTGTTACCTTCTTGAATGAATAATGATGGAGTGCATTAAGGAGAAAATTAACCTACAACATATGCCATGGTAAATTGAGCAATTAACACTAGATTTTTGTGTTAAGAGAGACTTCACTGTTGCTGGATATTCCTGAAAAAAATGGAAGTGTCTGTCAAGTATGTCCAAGATGTGTTTTAAAAAGATGATACTGGGGCACCTGGGTGGCTCAGTTGGTTAAGCAACTGCCTTCGGCTCAGGTCATGATTCCAGAGACGCGGGATCGAGTCCCACATTGGGCTCCCTGCTCTGCACCTGCTTCTCCCTCTCTCACTCCCCCTGCTTGTGTTCCCTCTCTAGCTGTGTTTCTCTCTGTCAAATAAATGAAATCTTAAAAAAAAAAAAAAAAAAAAAAAAGACGATACTGGGATGCCTGGGCGGCTCAGTCAGTTAAGCCATCAACCTTCAGCTCAGGTCATGATCCCAGGATCCTGGAATCCAAACCTGTGTCAGGCTCCCTACTTTGCGGGGGGACTGCTTCTCCCTCTCCCTCTGCCTGCTGCTCTCCCCTACTTGTGCGTGCGCTCTCTCTCTCAAATGAATAAATAAAATATTTTAAAAAATGACTTGAGGGGCACCTGGGTGGCTCAGTTGGTTAAGCCACTGCCTTCGGCTCAGGTCATGATCCTGGAGACTCGGGATCGAACCCCGCATCCGGCTCCCTGCTCAGCGGGAAGCCTGCTTCTCCCTCTCTCACTACCCCTGCTTGTGTTTCTTCTCTAGCTGTGTTTCTCTCTGTCAAATAAATAAATAAAATCTTAAAAAAAAATTACTTGAGTCTTATATATGCATAGTTAGGCTTTTGACTGACCCATACTAATCATTACCAAGAGAGAGGTTTGCAGCTTATTTTTTCCTTTCATCATTCTTTATTCTATATTTTTTGTATGTGTTATGTTTCTCTTTAACCTACTTTCTTAAATTTATTTTTGTCTGATTTAAAACTTTTAAAATATGGAAGACTATGAGTATACAGAAAACTTCTCATTTTACTCTATATCCTACCTTGAAAATATTGGGGAATGTAGAAATTTGATAAAAATCAGAAGTAGTGGGGCTATCTCCTGAAGTCTCAAAAACAAACAATACCAAACATTACTGGACGCTTTGAGATTTGTCATGCCTATTTTCCTACAAGACTTGGAGAGACATAATGCATTAATTAATAGTATTACCAAGGTCTCTGATACACACTGTAGGGTTTACAAGAGTTATATAGCATTTCTTATCCTCTTATGATATAGTATTGAGTAGAAGAGTCCTCTTCTTCCCTTCCCCCACTCGTGCTCCCAAGCTGAGCAGTGGTTCCTCTCTCTATGTAGGATGAAAAGATTCGGAGAAGAAAGCACTAAGATTACATGAAGAATTCTGGGTTTGGTTCTTGGTTCTATACAGAGGTATGATTGCCTAAGAGTGAAAATATCTTATCAAAAAGGTTTGGATGTAATGAAAGGTAAAAGCTGTGCTGCTTAAACAACTTTTATCTGAAGTAGTAGCCTCCTTGAAAATTGCTCAGGGAATTTATCACCTTTACTCACTAAATACACCACTGCTACTCTTCACCAAAAGTAGCCCCAGGGAGATGAATAAGTGGGAAATATGATAATAGCAAAAAAACCTACTTTAAGAAAAATTTGTCATAGCTTTTTAAAGGCATTCCTTCTAGATTTGTTTTGCTATCTCGGAAGCATGCTCATTTATCTTTTCAGTAACTACTCAATACAACATAGCCTATATTATAAGCTTGACCATTCTTTAAGTTGAAAGATTATCAGTTTGTTTTCATGAGCAGAGAGACACCATGATATCTGATTATTGAGAAACTAAGCAGTTCTTAAAATGGAACAATTTACATTAGCCAAAACTCAAAAAGCATACAGGTTATAGTAAGACTCATTTACACAGGTTAATCGAATGTTTTTTAGATCTGTAAACTAAATGACAGACTACATGAAGACTACATGAAACACAGAAATTAACTTCAAATAAAATCTCTCATTTATATGACAATTATAAGGAAGTCAAGGTTGTAACTGATAAGACCCAATAGATCCTGAATAGTGGTTTTCTTGGGAAATGGTATTTTTGTTTAATATTCCAAGTCATAACACCAACACCTCAATACACTGAGATTCAAAAGTCCTTGGTGACATTTACTGTTAGCATGTATAACAGTTTAAAATATTTTGGAAAAATTTGCGAAGCTAAGATATTGGGATGCCTGGGTGGCTCAGTCATTAAGTATCTGCCTTCTGCTCAGGTCATGATCCCAAGAGTCCCAGGATCAAGCCCCATATCAGGCCCCCTGCTCAGCAGGAAGCCTGCTTCTCCCTCTCTCACTCCTCCTGCTTTTGTTCCCTCTCTCACTGTGTCTCTCTCTGTCAAATAAATAAATAAAATCTTAAAAAAAAAAAAGAAAGCAATTTGCAAGGCTAAGATACAAAATAGAATTATTGTTTATAGAATGTTTGACTTAGCTTCTCAAAAAAGCCTTGGTAGACAGTCAAAAAATATTTGGGAATACAAGAAAGAATAAGTAAATGAGTAATTTCAAATAAAATGAAGATCCTTTGAAGAACATTTTCTAGTTCTGAAATTTGTAGAGTTTGAAAAAATAGTATTTTCAGAAAATGCCATTAGATACCATTCTCTGAGGTTGAAGAAACTAGGTTTTGATAGGGAAGTCTGAAGAAAAGAACATTTTTCTTAAATGTGCTAATGCTTAATATACATAAAGATTTCAAGTAATCCCAAGAAATTTGTTCAAAAGACAATCTGTAGATGTAACAATTCTCTGGAGTAAATTCATTCCAATGCATTTCCTTCTTTGGAGTTATTTAAAATAAGATAGTTGATAGTTGAACAGATGTCTTTGAAAAAATATATATATTTACACATATACATACATATATACATGTACACATATATGGAGAATATAAGTAATAAATAAATTTAAGTTTTAAGGAATATCAAAACATTATTAAGAAAAATGAAATACAGAGAACTTAAGTAATGCTCATAGCACTAAAAATTGCCAGAGCTAGGATTTGAATCCAGGCTCAGGTGCACTTTCTGTTTCTTGAGTCACTTAGCTCTGCTTTACCCAAGACAAAAACAAAAACAAAAACAGAAAACCAAAAAAACAAAAAAGAAAAAAGAAAGAAAAAAAGAAAAGAAAAGGAAAAAAGAAAAAAGAAAAAAAAATGTATTCGAGCCTTCCAGACTGCGTTATTTTTATACTGTGCAATGAAAGTTTATCACAGACGTAGTGGCTTAAAATAAGAAACATTCATTATATCACAGTCTCCATGGGGTAGGAGTCCAGATATAGGTTGGTTGGTTCCTCCACTGAGCAATCACAAGGCTGCAGTGGAAGTCCCATGAGGCATTGTTTCTTTCTCAGACTCTACATCCTCTGTCAAGGTCACATGATTATTGGCAGCTTTTAGTTCCTCATAGTTGTAGGACTGAGGCCACTGCTCTTTTGCTGGATGTCAGCTAAGGGTTGCCTGCTGGTCCTAGAGGCTGCATTGGTCTCTTATTTCCCCTGCATATGGCCTTCTATGGGCCTCCTCCCAACTTAACAATTTACTTCTTTCAAGTCAGCAAGAGAATTTCCCTCTCTAGTCAGCTAACAGGGAGTCATATACCATAATATAATTATGTAGTGACATCATCTGCCATATTCTTTTGGCTAGGAAAAAAGATAGGACTTAAGGGGGAAGGGATTGTATGAAAGTGCAGTTCTTGGGGAGTATCTTACAATTTTTCCCAACTCTCAGACCTGTCTATCAGCCAAAGCTTTGGGCCTTTCTGTTCCCTTGCTACTTCAGCGTCTGAAGGAAGAGGCTCTATTTGCAGTCTTGAACTTTTTCAACTTCTCTGTGAGTTTCATCCTATTTAAATCTGACTTCAATTCTCAACTTTACCAAACAGCATGTTCTTTTTTTGTTTTTAACCTACATTCTGTTTAACCTTCCTCTAGCATTAATTTTGTGATGATATTTGACCACCCTTGAGAATTGATTATCAAGGTCAATTTTATTCTAAATTGAGTGTTAGTTCATTGAGCCTGGAATACATTAACTCTTCGGTTTTATTTGAAAATCTCTCTAACTTCTGAATTCTCTTATCCTGGTTTATCTGTCCTTCTACCATTTCTTCTCAGTTTTTTTCACCAGCACCTTGGTGTGGATTCAAGTTTCCTTCCAAGTCTCCATGTTTCTCACTCTTTCTGCTTCCTTGGAACATTCCAGATGCAAGAGTTCCTACAATCTAATTCCTAAATCCAGATTTCTTTAAAAAGCCCATGGCAGATTTGACCCAAATCCAGTTCAGCATCTTCTTGGTTAATCCTGTAACTTACTTTGACTGACTTCTATTGCCAGACATAAATATTCAGATATTCAGAGCCTCCATATTCTTTTTTTTCAATTTCTCTCCTTCCTATCCCTAAATACAGTAGTTTCACTAAAAAAAAAAAAAAAGGTTCTTCAGTCTTCTTCCATATCATTCAGTCACTCTTCTCACTTTTATATGTTTATCTTATATGCATAAACACTACCTCAAAAAATGTTAGGATTTTTTTTTCACATATAAATACTCAGTTTTATTTTTAGGACATGAATACAAGTAGAAGTCTTCCCCAGTTATCAGTGACTGGATGTATAGGACCACATATTGGCATGGCACATCCATGAGTTACCTTTTAGTAAATGTGTGTAGGACAAATTAAAAAAAAATTCTACATAAGCCTGATATTTCTTATAGAAACAGTATTTAACAATATTGGATATTGGAATGATTTGACAATAGCTAGTAACCTTGATTGAACAGTAGTAGAGCTGAAAAGTCTAATCAGGTATTTTTTAAAAAAACTGATTTGGTAAGGTAGAATCAGTCACTTACGTCTCAAATAGAAGTTTAGGAAGTAAGAGTTTTTGGGCCCCAACTTCTTGTGACTTGATAATATGTGTAAAGTAATGTCTGTTAAGCTTTTTTTATTTTTTCTATCAAACCCAACTTCCCACCTCCATTTCCAAATGGCATAAATTAAACCATGGTGACTTTATTATTAGATTAGCCATTTGTGCTTCCTCATTATAGTTCATAAATCTGTTTCTATGTAAATGTCCTTATTGCCAGCTAACATACTAAACCATTATAATCTGTTTACATTTATTTTTTTTTTTAAGATTGTATTTATTTGACAGAGAGAAACACAGCAAGAAAGGGAACACAAGCAGGGGGAGTGAGAGAGGGAGAAGCAGGTTTCCTGCCGAGCATGGAGCCGGATGCGGGGCTCGATCCTGGGTCTCCAGGATCATGACCTGAGCCGAAGGCAGTCGTTTAACCAACTGAGCCACCCAGGCACCCCTCTGTTTACATTTATTATAGAAACATATTTTTGGAATTTGTTATCTGATTGGAACCAGCAAAAGCTCTCAAGGGCAACTCCCAGGAAGAGATCATTTTGCTTAATTAAAGGCTGTTAAAGTTTGGAATCCAGTGGATAACCTAAGGAGAGGAGAGTGACCCAAAGAATTTTAGCAAGAGATAACTCATTATAGAATAGTAAGACAGAGGGGCGCCTGGGTGGCTCAGTTGGTTAAGTGACTGCCTTTGGCTCAGGTCATGATACCGGAGACCTGGGATGGAGCCCCACATCCGGCTCTCTGCTCGGCAGGAAGCCTGCTTCTCTCTCTCTCTCACTCCCCCTGCTTGTGTTCCCTCTCTGGCTGTGTTTCTCTCTGTCAAAAAAATAAAATCTTAAAAAAAAAAAAAATAGTAAGACAGAGAAGAGTTAGTTATAGGCTTTCAAAACTTGAGTGGTCTGGCACCTGGGTGGCTCAGTGGGCTAAAGCCTCTGCCTTCAGCTCAGGTCATGATCTCAGGGTCCTGGGATCGAGGCCACATCGGGCTCTCTGCTGAGCAGGGAGCCTGCTTCCTCCTGTCTCTGCCTGCTTCTATGCCTCCTTGTGATCTCTCTTTGTCACATAAATAAATAAAATCTTAAAAAAACACAACAAAACCTTGAGTGGTCATGGTAACAAGAGGTTAAGGGAAAAAAATCTCTATTCCTAGGATCAACCTTCTATGACCTTCTAAAGGAATAACTTATTTTACACATATAAATCTTGAGCATATACAGAAAGTGTCAGTCTATTTTATGTAAATTGCCTCCAAAATGCAATTGCTATTTTTCATAGAAAACACACTTCCTTTACATACACATAGACACATATATAGAGGCACACATAGACATATTTTATCTCTCAGTCAGTAGTCCTCTGGGTAAACTGTCATTTTAATACAAAATAATAAAATACTGACAGTTCATACAGCACATTACCATTTTAATGGATGCCACTTTTTTTTGCTTATTTTTATAATAAAAAAAAGTGTGTGTGTGTGTGTGTGCGTGTGTGTGTGTGAAAGAGAGAGAGAGAGAGAGAGAAAGATGGGGAAAATTGCAGTTCTTCCTTGGGAGGTTTAGCGATATTACACATTGACCTTTCATTTCACAGGAGTCCATGAGTGTGGGGACAAAGCCATTCGACCTCATGTCACACCAATTAGACTGTTCTATTGTATAAATATCTCATGTCAACCGGAAATAATATTTTTCTCTACTCTTTTGTGCCCTTTCAAAGAATGATATCCTTCCTGAAAACAAGTAGAAATAAGCACTGTGAGATGAAATGATCACTTAATAAAAAAAATTTTGTTTTTCCCTCCTCTATTTTTTTTCTCTTTACTAATTGAAAAGAATAAGATTGAAAGATTTCTTAGACAATATGATTTGTTTCAACACTTTTGCTGCTTTGCATACCTGAAAATTATTTTTATGACCAGACTTAGAGACAATGTAGACATAGCTGGAATAAGTGAAGTGCAACCTATATTTCAGTGTCTTGAATATTTTGAAACATCAAACCTTTCAATCTGTTCAGTAACCATGGTAGAGATAGAAAAATGACTTGATATGCAGGATATTTGCACTGTCAAATATAGATGCAGAATTTGTCAGGGTTTTACAAGTAGAATTTTTCACAACTGAAAAGGAAACATTTATTTCTCTTGTCTATTTCTTGTTCTACAATTCAGTCTGCCTAGGACAGTTTGGGGCATCTATTTGTTGCCCTGTGTTGTTAGATGCCTGGAATGTTAACACAGTTATTCTTTGTAGTTTCATGAATTGTAAAGCCAACTGGGAAATTAAAATCCTGCAGAAATAGATAAATCCTTGATTAAAGCATGGGTTTTATTTTGCTTTGTTTCTAAATACTGACAGTAGGAGGGAAAGGGAAAAAAAATTCTAAATGCATTTATTTTGAAAAATGCAATATTTCACAGTGATATATATGATATTAAGCATCTGCAAAGAATTTATTACTGCTCATTCCCTGTAGGATCATCTGCAGTCTGAATTTCTCACTTGTTAATCCAATATATTTATCTTGATGAGTTCTAGTGCTTGTGATTACCTCTTTTTGTGGGTTACTTACAGAAGCGAAATGCTTCACTCGGATTGGAGGGTAGGTTCCCTTTCTAGAGTAATGATCAATGATACTGTAAATTTAGATCTTTTAATCCATTTTGTGTAGTTAATGTGATATGATAGAAATATAAATTAATACAAATTTTGATTACTTTCTGGATGCAACATATATATTTCTCACAATAGTAGTTATGTAAAATCAACATGATAAAACTCTTATTATTTGTGTTTATAAATGCCTCTGATTAGACTTTTCTCTCCCTCTAAAACCAGACTTTTCAATACACTTTCTAGCTTTTTGTTTTGTTGCTTAGTATTATGACTTTTATTTACTATGTAACATAAAATGAATACAGTTTTCAGTGCAATCAAAAGAAGCTTATTTTTTTGCTATGACTTATATTTTGACATTATTTGTATATATATACATAAACCGTTTTTGGATTTTTTGCTGAATTCCAAATGATATATATTTAGGCCATCAGCAGTTGTAATCCTCCTACCCAGAAAAATAACACTACCATTTTCTTACGGGTTAATTTCTGCTGCTGAAGCATGTGCCCTGGTTTTCACTGACATTGAATTATTACCTACAGCTATAAATCTTGAGTCAATTTTCTGTGAATGGCATTTTACAGGTACGGGTATATTATGCCTGCCTCCCACTTAGATAATGGTCTTCCTATCATGCTTTATTAAATTAGCTACCTTCGGTTTATGTTGTTTAATGTAAACTGACCTCTAATTTTCCTATAAACTGTTATATTTGATCAAAAGCTATAGTGAAGGGAAATCTCATTTTCATATTTGAGATAAAGACACTTTCTGTGTTCTGTTATTAAAGAGCATAATAGCAAATGAGGATTTAAAAATAAATAAAAGGATATATTCAATTATAATTATTTCAGTGTCCTCTTTTAAGGTAAAAATAATAACTATAAATATACATAAATATATGTTTCCTGCTATTTGAAGTTGGGCAGTCAGATAAAACACTTAAATATATTTTATGAAATAGTACTATTTGGTGATTTATTGGAATATGAAAGTTTAAAGTCTTCTCATTCTTTCTTGTTAGATTAGGGCTTGAAATCCATTCTTACTAAAGGTGATCTTTGGACGCGGTAATTTAGTAACTTTTCAAAATTTAGTTTACACAGTTGTACATTATACATTTCAAATTATAAAGATTACACTGTCACTCCATAAATGAGGTAGTATAAGCCAAAGTGAATTTAAAATATTTCATATGTATGGCTGAATAATATTCCATTGTGTATATATACATATATGTATGTATATACATGTATACACAAACCACCACCACCACCACATCTTCTTTATCCATGAGTTAATTGATGGACATTTGGGCTCCTCTCTCCATAGTTTGGCTGTTGTTGATAATACCGCTATAAATATTGGGGTGCATGTACCCCTTCAAATCCGTATTTTGTGTCCTTTGGGTAAATACCTAGTACTAAAATTGCTAGGTTGTTGGGTAGTTCTATTCTTTACTTTTTGAGGAACCTACAAACTGTTCTCCAGAGTAACTGCACTAGTTTACTTTCCCACCAACTGTGTAAGACGGTTCCCCTTTATCTGCATCTTCATTAACACCTGTTGTTTCCTGTTTTTTTAATTTGAGCCATTCTGACACATTCTCCTTGTGGTTTTGATTTGTATTTCCCTGAAGATGAGTGATGCGGAGCATCTTTTCATGTGTCTGTTGGCCATCCAGATGTCTTCTCTGGAGAAATGTCTGTTCATGTCTTCTCCTCATTTCGCTGGATTATTTGTTATTTGGGTGTTGAGTTTCACAAATTCTTAATAGATTTTGGATACTAACCCTTTATCAGATATGTTATTTACAAATAAATTCTTCCATTTTATAGTCTGCCTTTCAGTTTTGTTTATTGTTTCCTTCCCAGTGCAGAAACTTTTTATCTTGATTAAGTTCCAATTTTTTGGAACTTCATTTTGCTTTTGTTTCCCTTGCTTCCGGCAACATGTCTAGTAAGAAGTTGCTATGGCTGAGGTCAAAGAGGTTTCTGCCTATGTTCTGTAGGATTTTGATGGTTTCCTGCCTCACATTTGAGTCTTTGATCCATTTTGAATATATTATTCAGACATCAGAAAGAATGAAACCTTGCTATTTACAATAACATGGATAGAACTAGAGTGCATTATGCTTAGCAAAGCAGATCAATCAGAGAAAAACAAATACCATATGATCTCACTCATGTGGAATTTAAGAAAGAAAACAGATAACATATGAGAAGGAAAAAAAAAGGGGGGGGAAGAGAGGGAAGCAAGCTATAAGTGACTCTTAATGATAGAGAACAAATGAAGGGTTAATGGAGGGATGTGGTTGGGGGGTGGGCTAGATGGGTATTAAAGAGGTCATTTTTGTGATGAGCACTGGGTATTGTATGTAAGTGATGAATCACTGAATTCTTCTCCAGAAGCCAATGTTGCATTGTATGTTAACTAGCAAAATTTAAAATAAAAATATTTAAAAATAAAGTAAAATATTTCATAGGTAAACATAAACCTAGGATATCTTTTTTCATAAATTATAAATGGTCTCGCTTTACAGAAAATTATGTGTTATTTTATCAATAAGATAAAAATTCCATAATTGCAAATAAAATGATGGAATTTACTGAAATATTTCCTAACATCCTATCAACTATTAATTTTGTTGGAAAACTTGTATCTGATTTTTTATGACCTGTGATTTCTTTACAGAAATGAAGGAATAAACTTTCTTCATCATATGATCATCTCTGATATAATCTCATTATTGTTAGTTTTGTGCTTTGTATTGAGAAAATAAGTTCATTTTATGCTTATGCACAATTAGCAAAGTGATAAAACAACACTTAATTTGACTATAGTAGGAAACGTTACAATAATAGTATGTTTATTTGAACTAAATTATTAGGAAGTTTGTTTTGCATGTGTTAATTTGATGGGCCTCATGACTCTTTAAGGTAAAATACTATTATGTACATCTACAGTTGAAGAAATGAAGGATGCAAAAAAGCAAGTAATTATCTAATGTTAAAATGATGCTCTGAAATCTAGACTCTATTCTTTTGTTTGTTTCAAGTTTTGTATTTAATTTCTAGTTGGTTAACATTTAGTATAATACTGGTTCTAGGAGTAGAATTTACTGATTCATCATTTATGTACAACATTCAGTGCTCACCACAAGTATCCTCTTTAATACTCATCCCCCATTTAGCCCATTCTCTAGCCACCTCCCTTCCAACAACCCTCCGTTTGTTCTCTATAGTTAAGAGTCTCTTGGGGTGCCTGGGTAGCTCAGTTGGTTAAGCGACTGCCTTCGGCTCAGGTCATGGTCCCAGAGACCCGGGATCGAGTCCCACATCAGGGTCCCTGCTCGGCAGGAAGCCTGCTTCTCCCTCTCTCGCTACCCCTGCTTGTGTTCCCCCTCTGGCTGTGTTTCTCTCTGTCAAATAAATAAAATCTTTAAAAAGAAACAAAACAAAAAAAGAGTCTCTTATTGTTTGCATCCCTCTCTTTTTTTTTCCTTCCCCATGTTCATCTGAGACATACAGATGTCTATCATCTAACAGATGCTCAATATCAATCATGATCAGGGAAATACAAATCAACGCCATGATGAGTTATCACCTTATCCCTGTCAGAATGGCTAAAATTAATAATATAGGAAACAGCAGGTGTTGTGAGGAGGTGGAGAAAGGAGGAAGCTCCTTAAACTGTTAGTGGGAATGCAAATTGGTTCAGCCACCCTGGAAAATGATATGGAGTTTCCTCAAAAAGTGAAAAATAGAACTACCCTATGACCCAGAAATTGCACTACTAGGTATTGACCCAAAGAATACAAAAATACTGACTTAAAGGGGCACATGCATCCTGATGTTTATAGCAGCATTATCAGCAACAGCCTAACTATGGAAAAAGTCCAAATGTCCATCGACTGATGGATGGGTAAAGAAGTTGGGATCTAGGCTATAGACTTCATGTATAACACACTTCTGCTCCCTCTCCTCCCTATAATTTATTTTGTTCTCTTCTCCATAGTTTAAAGCAAAAGCAAAGCAACAGTCAATTTTGTATTTATTGTGATGTAACTCTCTATCTTTTTATTTTAATCTTATTTCATTATTCATTCATTTTCTGCCTCTCCCTGATCTTATACATACAGGCAACTAACCAACTGGATATACGTTGCTTGATTCTTTTATTGAAACCCACCTCAAAGGTAAAGCTTTACACCATTATTTTCCATGTTTCATATTAAGTAACTTATATAAATAAACATAAAGTTTATAGTCTTCTATTTGGATTTCTGATACTAGATCAGCATTTATAATCAAATAAAGGCCAATAGATAAAATTTCCTTGCTTTTTTTGTTGTGGTTAATGAAAAAGTGAGTATTCATTAACCTAAAATTGCCCTTAAAAAAAACCCTAATGAAAAACCTTAAAAGTCCATGTAAATAAATACTCTTTCTCTAATATAGCTCAGATGACATATTTCTGTATAATAAATAGTTTTAAAATATTTTTGTAAGAATAATAATATACTCACTTAAACATTTGTATTTATAATACTTTGAATTATATGGTGATTGGAAGTAGACCTAGTTTAATTTCTTTATTTTTTAATATTTTATTTATTTATTTGAGAGAGAGTGAGTGAGAGAGAGCATGAGAGGGGAGAAGATCAGAGGGAGAAGCAGACTCCCTGCGGAGCTGGGAGCCCCATGGGGGACCCGATGCCAGGACTCCAGGATCATGACCTGAGCTGAAGGCAGTGGCTTAACCAACTGAGCCACCCAGGTGCCCCAAATTTCTTTATTTTTAAGACAGGAGGAGCTTGTAACATTTCTTGTGAGTCTAGAGCTGTTCTAATTCTGAAATGTTTACAGATTTGGGGCTGAATGCACCACTGTATAAGATTTCTGAAGTGATACACATCTTATGAATGATAAATCATCATGCCATTGCTGATCAATTACAAATGTGTCTGTGTTGCAGCAAGCTATTGTCTCTTGCCTGAAACGGATTACTCTTATTACCTGACAAGTCACTTCACACTTTTAAATGAGAATCGAGGACCAAATATACAGATTGGCTGCACTCTTAGGGTGATTGATAAGGATTTAATTATAAATCATATTTTAATTCAGTTACTCTGTTCAACCAAGTATAACTTATGAAATTTGATGTATAAAATATTAATTCATGCTATAATTGAGTTTGTAGTTTTACAAGGGCTCATTGCCCCAGAATGCAGTGGGTGACATCGAAAAAGATAGCTCACTAACCTGCCCAGTGAGTGAGCCTAATAAATAAATCCTGCATCATCAATATAAAAAGTCTGTGTCTGCAGTTTCTTCACTGCTCATCAAAATATAGCAGAGACAAAACCAAAATAAATCTGACTTCAAGTTCTTTAAAAAGACAAATTCAAAGTTAAAATGCATATGGACTTAATAACTGATTTTTCAAACTGTGCATGTTGGTCTCAGGGAAGTTATCATCATCATCATCAATTTATATTTATTGAGTTCCCACTGGGTATTTGGCACTGGAGTGGAAAGAACAGAGAAAATAATGATTTAAAATATTTCTGGAGTCCTAACCTTCACACGGGTATTATTTCATGCATTCATAAGTAACATTAAATCAAAGCAGATTACCATTTATATTTTTAGACCAAAATATATTTATGAAACTTAGAGTATTCTTTAAAGGATTTTTTTTTCTGCTTCTGATAATATTTTTTTTAAAAAAAATATTTAAAATATTTTTTTTAACTCCATGAGAAGAATCCTTAAGCTGGTGCCTTGGAGAATCTTTTGAAGGCATATTGTTATGCTTCTCTTTCAGCAAACCTAAATGGCCTTTTTACTTTTCATTGTCTGCTATGGTTTTTAAGTGCTTTTTAAGTTTTCCTGACTCGCATCCTACACAGGAAACTTCAGTGAATACAGAATGTGTGGTTGCAGTCAGGAAAGTCACACTCATTAAAATGATATTCTGAGGTTGTCCATTTATTTGCTATTTATGAAATGCATATCGAATTTGCTTATTGTGTAAAAGTCAAGGACTGATTGTTTTGTCAGGAGTGGAGACTCAGCTTTTGATCTGAAATTTAGCTCTCTACATTCTTTGTCCTATCACCATCATAAGGATTTTTTTCTCCTGTGCTTAACCTATGCTTGCTTTAAATATACTTTGCTACTTGCTATTCTATAGCAGGAGAGTGTATGAATGAAGACCTGCTCTGAACTACTAAAAAAAAAAAGAGTTTAAAAATAACTCAACCCACGGTACCTGGGTGGCTCAGTGGGTTAAGCCTCTGTCTTTGGCTCAGGTCATAATCTCAGGGTCTTGGGATGGAGGCCTGCAAAGGGCTCTCTGCTGGGCAGGGGGCTTGCTTCCTCCTCTCTATCTGCCTGCCTCTCTGCCAACTTATGATCTCTCTCTCTGTCAAATAAATAAATAAAATCTTTTTTTAAAAAAATTAACTCAACCTTTCTATCAGCAAAACGCTGTTGACATAGAAACCTGTAAGAGAGTATTGTTCTGTAAGACAATAATTTTCCTCTTGTTCTCTATCCGTTGCATGGCCCTTTTACTAAAATCAAAAGTTTCTTTGAATGAGGACTATTTTATCATGAACCTTTAGTCACAACTATTTATTTACCATTTACTTTGTGCAAGCTAGTATGGAGTAGCACATAAGTATTTGGAATAATTTCCTTGTCCTCTCTAAAATGATCATATAGTTGGACTATGATACACTGCATTATTATTATTCAAAATATGTTCTGACCCTCTCTTCAAGAAAATAAACTTATAGCATCTTAGATGGGGCTCTTCCACCATCCTGGAACCTAGAATGAAAATACTGACCAGTGATGGACATGAGCTGTAAGCAGGAAATAGACGTTTGTTGTTTTTTTTTTTTTTTTTTTTTTTTTTTTTTTTTTTTTTTTTTTTTTTTTTTTTTTTTTTTTTTTTTTTTTTTTTTTTTTTTTTTTTT